>SZWC01006271.1:65691-142844 GCA_023375785.1 Penium margaritaceum | reverse complement strand
CTGCAAACGCAGCCGTGCGGTCAGAATCTGCTAGAAAAATAGTAGTGAGGAGTTATGGCAGCCTAAACCCAGATAGTGCCCACGATGGTTTATGCTGCCAAACAGGGCCATGCAACATGCAACTGGGGCCCTAGGCAGTGCATGACGACGCAGGCACGACAGTACGCGCTGGGCGCATGCAGACAGCGACTGCGGCGGCAGTGACTGCCGGCAGTGCGACCGCCGAGGAGGCCTGCCAATGGAGCTGAACACGTCGCCTGAGAGAGGAGGCTCCAGCGAACCGCGAGACGACCTCAGCGTGCATCGGCTCCACCGGATGACACTCCATTGGCGTCGAGTCTCGCCGTCAGTCATCTGCACGCCGATGTACACAAGCCGGGAGGACACAACAGCGCACAATGAGCACAAAAAACCAACACTCCCCCATGACTCACAGGCGTAGTGCACATGGGCGGGCAGAGACACGGTCAATACACGGACTCCCCTAGGTGACGCAATGAGAAGGTCGTCGACGTAGACCAGGACCGCGGCGAAGTTCTGACCTTGCGGGCTGATGAACAGTGCGGGGTCAGCGGTGCTACGCTGGAGGCCGCCACGGAGAAGCGTACTGCTGATCATCTGGTTCCAGCACCGAGGCGACTGCTTCAGACCATAGAGGGCCTTCCGCAGCCGCCAAACTCTCCCAGTGCCATCGTCGAAGCCTGGGGGCTGCATCATGTAGAGCTCCTCACCCTCCAGTGAGCCATGGAGGAATGCGTTGCTCACGTCCATCTGATGCAGCTCCCACCCGTGCTGGGCAACCAGGTTGAACAATGCCCGGCTAGTGGAGAACCGGCCAACTGGGGCGAAAATCTGGTCATAGTCGATCCCAGGGACCTGATCAAACCCCTTTGCTGTGAGACGGGCCTTATACTTGTCCAAGGATCCGTCAGGCTTCCACTTACGCCGAAAGACCCACTTGGCACCGATGGCCTTCCGACCTGGAGGGAGGTCAACGAGGTCATACACGTGGTGCTGTCGGATAGCGGCGAGCTCCTCGGCACAGGCAGCATCCCAATGTGCGGCCTCAGGGGAGGCTCGAGCCTCGCGTAGGGTGGAAGGGTCCTCTGGGCGCGCTGTGGACCGGACTGAGAGGGCATGTGCATCACGAGCCCCAGGTGGGATGCGTGCGAGTGCGGCCACGACAGCATGCCGATGCTCGTGAAGAAGCATGGCGTACCCCAATGCAGAGCCCGGGTGAAGGTCTGCGATAATGGCAGAAGTGGTCAGGCCGAGAGCCTTTGTGCCAGGGCCCCCACTCACGACCGTGGGAGTGGAGGAGACACGTTGAGCCACAGGGGGTCGAGGCGCAACGGAACGGGGAGCGACAGTCTGCGCGCTCACAGTTGGCCGAGGTCGGAGGCTGCTGCCTGGGCCACGTGTGTAGCGTGGTCGAGCAGAGGATGGTGCTGAGTCCGACGGTCCGACGGAGGCGGACGGTACTGCTGGTCCGGAGGAGCCGGTAAACGCAACAGGCGCTGCTGGGCCAGGGGAGCCAACGGGCGCAGTTGGGGCTGTCGGCCCAGAGGAGCGAGTGGACGCGTCTGGGGCTGCCTGCCCAGAGGGGTCAGCGGACGTGACTGGAGACGTCGGCCCGGGGGGTCCATCGGAAGCGGCTGGGACTACCGGCCCGGAGGAACCAGCGGACGCAACTGGGGCTACCGGCGCGGAGGGACCAGCGGACGCGACTGGGGCTGCCGGCCCAGAGGGGCCGGCAGACGCGACTGGGGCTGCCGGCCCGGAGGGACTAGCGGACGCGAATGGGGCTGCCGGCCTGGATGGGCCAGCGGACGCGAGTGGGGCTGCCGACCCGGAAGGACTAGCGGACGCGACTAGGGTTGCCGGCCCGGATGGGCCAGCGGACGCTACCGGGGCTGCCGGCCCGGAGGGACCAGCGGACGCGACTGGGGCTGCCGGCCCGGATGGGCCAGCGGACGCGACTGGGGCTGCCGGCCCGGAGGGGCCAGCGGACGCGACTGGGGCTGCCGGCCCGGATGGGCCAGCGGACGCGACTGGGGCTGCCGGCCCGGAGGGGACAGTAGACGCGACTGGGTCAGCTGGCTCGGAGGGGCCAGCGGCCGCGACCGGAGCTACCGGCTCAGAGGGACGGGGTGATGTGTCACCCGGAAGCGACAGGACGGAGGACGGACTCACCACTCCCCCACGCGACGGGAGGGACACGGACGAGCCGGAGCGGATGAGGTCACGGGGAAACAGGTCCTCGAAAAAGAGGGCATCGTGGGACTCGACGATGCAGTGTCGGGATGGGTCCCCGAAGCGCCAGGCCTTGGACTGACGAGACACACCGAGAAAGGTGCAGGGGCGTCCGCGGGGGGCAAGCTTGCTACCCTGCTGTGGAGCGGGCAGCCACACAACGGCTACGCAGCCCCAGACGCAAGCCGGGCGGAGGTCAGCGCGCTGACCGCACCAGTGCTGGTAGGGTGTGGACTGGCGGGGAAGGGGACCGTGAGGAACCCTGTTCCAGACCCAGGTCATGTAGGCCATGGCCTCAAAGTAAAAGCCATCGGAGAGACCTGACTCGACCCGCATGGTGCTGACGGCGTCGGCCATGGTGCGGTTCCACCGCTCGAAGACGCTGTTCTGGGCGGGTGTGGAGGGCGCAGACGTCTCATGGCGAATACCGCGGGAGGCGAGAAAGGTCGTGGCCTCACCCAGGTACTCGCCACCGCGATCGGAGCGAAAGCGACGCAGGGGGCGGCCACACTCGCGCTCCGTGAGGACAAGCCAGTCCTGAATGGTTCGGGCGACATCGCTCTTATGCCGAAGGCAGAAGACCCAACGGTAGCGGGAGTAGTCGTCCGTCAGAGTGAGGACATAGCGGCCATGCTCGCCGACGGACTCAGTGGGGAGAGGGCCCATGACGTCTGAGTGGACAAGGTCAAGGGGGGCGAACGCCCGTGAGGAAGAGAGGGGGTACGTGGACCGATGCATCTTGCCCTGAGCGCAGTCAATGCACTCAGTGGGGCATGGGAGAGGGAAGGTCTCCGGATCAAGGCCCTTGGCCGGTTGGGTGCGGAGCATGCTCTCTATTGCGGCAGAGTGGATGTGACAAAGGCGACGGTGCAAGAGGTGGGTGTGCTCAGGAGAAAGCGTGCTGGTGACGAACACATGACCGGTCGCAGCCGACGGGGAGGAGACGGGAGGGGAAGAAGCGAGGCGGGGAACGTGCCACAAGTTGCCACAGGCGGTGGCGTGCAGTACGACAAGACCCGACGGACGCAACGACACAGTGCCGACACCACGTGAGTGCACAACGTCCATGCTCATGCGGTCAAGAGCAGTCACGGACAGGAGGCTGAGCTCGAGACCAGGGACGAAGAGAACATTGGTCAAAAAGACGTCACTGGCCGGATCACGGAAACGAACAACGCATACCCCACGGACCGGCAACACCTTTCCAGAACTCGTCCGAACACCGGAGACATTGCCGACGGGACTGAGCATACTGGAGGCCTCGCGAGATGCCGTCATGTGATGCGTGGCCCCGGAGTCGATGATCCAGGTCTCAGCAGGGTCCTGGACAGGGGTCGCCATATCAGTCACGGTCACATGGCAACACGCGAGGGACGTGGACACGGTGGACGGAGGCGCAAAACGAGACTGCCAGTCGTCAAGCTATGCAATGTCGTCAAGGAGTGGGGTGGGTGAGATCACGGGAGATGACGAGACAAACGAGGAGACTGGACACGACCGCAGCTCAGTCTTAGTCATGCAGGGATGGGCGGGAGGGCAGGAGGTGACGCAACTCGCACTTCCCTGGCGAGGGAGGCCAAGCTGGAGTGCGATGAACTGCTCCAGCTGACGCTCTCGGGATGACGGCCCAGGAGTGTAGACAGAGTGCGAAGTGACGGCGTTGGAGCCCGGGTAGTAGGGTGACAGAGCCGACGAGGGCAGCGGAGGTGCCGACGGCTGAGGGTAGCACTACTGGGCCGTCTGCTGCGGGTAGTACTGCTACTACGCGGGTGGCTGCAGGACAGGCAGAGTCGTCGGAGTGGGAGCGGTGTTGGACGAGGTCGAAGTGGTAGGACCAGCAGCAGCGACGGCGGCAGAGGCGAGGCGGCGCTCCCACTGGCGTTGCATGGTGGCGATGACGCAGGCCTCGTCCGTCGGGAGAGGGCACGTGTACCACCCGTGCCCAGGCTGGCCACAGTTCTGGCAGACCGAGCCACTACCGCTGGTACCAGTCGATGACTGTTGCTGCTGCTGTTGCAATGAACCCTTGCCCTTCTTGTTCCGGCTTTTCTTCTTCTTCCCTGAGGGCGATGAGGTAGCTGTGACGGGGAAGGCAACGGCCACGGAGGCAACGACAGGGGTGGCGACGGCAGGGGATGCAAGGGCCTCCGCGCGATGGAGCTGGGACTCCTGGCGAGCTTCCTCAATGCAGAGGAAGAGCTCGTATGCCCAAGGCATGAGAGTGCCCTGGGCCTCCATGGTGGTGAGGACGTCCTGAGGATAGTGGACGAAAACGTAAGCGTATGCGCTGGTGGTGCCGCGCTTGATGGTGAGGAGTGCGGACAGTGGGGGTGGAGCCGACTTGCCGAGTCGACGGAGGATGTCCTCCGCTCGCTGCCAGTAGGCAGTGACCGTCTCGGCCTCCCCCATGTGGAGGGAGTTGAACTCCTGGAGCAGTCGACTGATCTCAGCGTTGCTGGACAGGCGATGGGGTCTGGTGAGGACGTGCCAGGCGGCTGCCGGGTCTGGGATGGCGCCAGCGGTGAAGTCGCCGAGGAAGGGCTCCAGGGCAAGGCGAGAAGCTGGAGGGGCGACGGGTACAAGGGCGCAAACGGCACGACCAGCGTCATATAGCTGGTCGGCCTGGGTGGAGTCGTAAGGGAGGGTGTAGTAGGCCCATAGACCCTCCCCCTGCGCCCAGATCCGGAAGCTGAGCTCCCAGCTCCGGAACTGCTCGCCGGCCTGAAGCGGCGGTGGCGGCGTCTCAAAGTCCTTCTGCCTACGGCCGGCACCCAGAGTGGGGCCAAGGACGGAGGTCACTGTCTGGCATTGGCGTTGACTCTGCTGTTGTGCTAAGTAGTATGTGGCGGCGGACACCGCGGGGCTAGCGTGCCCTAGAGGGACAAACTACGGCAACGCGCTGGTGGCAGTTTAGGAGGCGACTGGCTGTAGCGCCGCAAGCTGCTGTGTCAAGGTGGCGAGTTGTTGCTGAAGAGCAACAAGTGGGTTAGGGGTGCCGCCAACATTACCAGTGGGCTGCTGCTGCTGCTGTTGTAAGGGCGGCGGCTGTTGCTGCTACAGAGGCGGTGGCTGCTGCTGTATGGGCAGCGGCTGCTACTGCAGCGGTGGTGGCTGCTGTTGTAGAGGGGGCGGCTGCTGCTGCTGCAGCGGCGGTGGCTGCTGTTGTGTGGGCGGCGGCTGCTGCTGCGGCGACGGTGGCGGCTGCTGCTGTAGAGGTGGCGGCTACTGCTGCTGCAGCGGCGGTGGCTGCTGCTGTATGGGCAGCGGCTGCTGCTGTAGCGGCGGTGGCTACTGCTGTAAAGGCGGTGGCTGCTGTTGCTGCAATGGCGACGGCTGCTGCAGCAATGGCGGTGGCGGCGGCGGCAGCTGCTGGTCCTGCGGTGACGGCGGCTGCTGCTGCTGCAACGGCGGCGGGTACTGCTGCTGCTGCTGCTGTAGCAATCGCTGCAAGAAAGGAGGGGTGGGGGTCCCCCCATCAGAGGAGGACCCCCCCTTGCCTGGACTATTTGCCATGGCTGGGTGTCTGGTTTTTTTTTCTTTGTGTTGCTGCTTCAACAAGAAGTTGGGGGAGTGGGAAGTTTACCCACTCCTCTGGCCTTCCCCCTTTCCCCTTTCACCCTCCTTTTTTTGTTGATGATGTCAGTAGTGACGTTAGCAGTGACGTTAGCAGAGGGGTGCTGACGTCAGCAGTGGCGAATGTTGGGGTCGCCGCTACTGCTGTTGCTGCTGATGCTCCTACCGTTGTTGCTGCTGCTGCTGCTACTGTTGTTGCTACTGCTACTGCTGCTGCTGCTGCTACTGTAGCTGCTGCTGCTGTTGCTGTTGCTGCTACTGCTGCTGCTTCTGCTGCTGCTGCTGCTACTGCTACTTGCTGCTGCTGCTGTTGCTGCTACGGGTGCTGCAGCTGCTGCTGCTCGTGTTGCGAGCTGCAGCAGTTGCTATGGCTACTGTTGCTGCAACAGCGAGCTGCTTTAGCTCGCTGCTGCAACTGAGTGCTGCTGCAACTGTTGCGTGCTGCAGCAGCTGCTCGCTGCACCTACAAGCTACTGCAGCGAGCTACCGGGGTGGGGGAATTTTTTTGTTGTCTCTTTCTTTGTTTTTCTTTTTCTTCTTGTCACAGCGGGCAGCAGCCCGCTATCTGCTGCGAGCAGTGGGCTGCTGCTCGTCCAGCAGCAGCGAGCTGCTGCTCGCTGGCAGCAGCGGGCTACTGCTCGCTGCTCGCTTGCTGCGAGCAGCGGGCAGCAGCAGCCGCAGCTGGCAGCTGCTGCTCGCTGCAGCAGCTGCTCCTGCAACTGTCGGCTGCTGTAGCTCACTGCAGCAGCTGCTGCAGCCCGCTGTTGCTGCTATACGCTGTTGCAGCTGCTGCGTGATGCCACTGCTGCCTGCTGCTGCTACGGGCTGCTGCAGCCGGCTGCTGCTGCAGGCTGCTGCTGCTGCTGCTCGCTGCTGCTGCTGTTGCTACGAGCTGCAGCTGATGCAGGCTGTTGCTGCTGCGAGCTGCTACTGCTGCTGCTGTGAGCTGCTGCTGCTACGGGCTGCTGCGAGCTGCTGCTTCTGCCTGCTGCTGCTGGAGGTGCCAGTCACTGCACCTGGGTGACGTTGCCACGTGCGTCGTCGCCCACAGACGTCACACGTCGCCTACCGCTCACCTCCTCGAGTCACGCGTGGGGGTCAGTGCTGCCGAAAAGTTTCGGCAGCATTTCCCCTGGCCCAGTGGTCGTGGGAAAAACTCTGACGCCGCCACTAGGAGGGTCAATGCTGTCGGAAAAAATCCGGCAGCATTTCCCCTGCACTGGTGCGTATGGGAGGTCGGCCGGCGTTGTCTGGCACCTGTTCGCCTGTCTTCTGCTGCTGCTGCTACGCTCTGGCTCTGATACCAAAAAAGGAAACTATGCAGCAGGTAGGGGCAGCAACATTGTTGATGCAGCGTGCGGGCTTCCACGCTCGTTGCTTAAGTCAGCTGCCCCCTCAGTCTGCTGCTCTAGAGTCTAAGTCTGGAAGCTCTGGGTTTTGTTACTCAGAAACGCGCGCGCCAGAGTGAGCGCCAGAAAGCAGCTGAAAACTGACAATGACTGATTAGGAATGAAGAATGAACAGCAATGGGGGACCCTTCCAAGTTCTAGCCCCCCCCCCAGCTCTGTAGAGCTTGTTACTCAGTTCATCAGCCAATCAGAAAATAGCTCAGTTCAGGCTGGCAGGTTTTCTCGGTGAGGCCTGCCAGGCAGCCGACAGCCCAAAACCCGGACGTCGTCCGTTTTGCCTGAAAACTGGACCATACCATAATACCGACGCTGCGAACGCAGCCGTGCGGTCAGAATCTGCTAGAAAAATAGTAGCGAGGAGTTATGGCAGCCTAAACCCAGATAGTGCCCACNGATAATGACTGATTAGGAATGAAGAATGAACAGCAATGGGGGACCCTTCCAAGTTCTAGCCCCCCCCCCAGCTCTGTAGAGCTTGTTACTCAGTTCATCAGCCAATCAGAAAATAGCTCAGTTCAGGCTGGCAGGTTTTCTCGGTGAGGCCTGCCAGGCAGCCGACAGCCCAAAACCCGGACGTCGTCCGTTTTGCCTGAAAACTGGACCATACCATAACACCAACGCTGCAAACGCAGTCGTGTGGTCAGAATCTGCTAGAAAATAGTAGTGAGGAGTTATGGCAGAATAAACCCAGATAGTGCCCACGATGGTTTATGCTGCCAAACAGGGCCATGCAACATGCAACTGGGACCCTAGGCAGTGCATGACGACGCAGGCACGACAGTACGCGCTGGGCGCATGCAGACAGCGATTGCGGCGGCAGTGACTGCCGGCAGTGCGACCGCCAAGGAGGCCTGCCGATGGAGCTGAACACGTCGCCGGAGAGAGGAGGCTCCGGCGAACCGCGAGACGACCTCAGCGTGCGTCGGCTACACCGGACGACACTCCATCGGCGTCGAGTCTCGCCGTCAGTCATCTGCACGCCGATGTACACAAGCCGGGAGGACACAACAGCGCACAATGAGCACAAGAAACCAACAGATGTGACGAGTCACCGATGAGGAAAACGAGGGCAGTGCTGACACCTAGGTGGTAGAGGTGTAAATGGAGTCAACGGCACATGAAAGTGTCATTGTTAGTGCAGCTGAAGTTCATGCGACTGCGTCTCCTGCGGCAGCGATCTGGGCACCGACATAGACAGCAAGAACTGCCAGAGGACCGTGCTCGACTGTCGCTATTGTGTATGCCTCAATGGCTCTCCCAACAGCTGTGCTGGCTGGTGCACGTACAACATGTGCAGTGACGGCAAAGGTGGATGCAATAGCTGTACTAGACACAAGGACAACCTGCAGAACAGCCAGAACATTAGGAGAGGACGAAGAGCCTGACTCTGCTGCTGACGCGGCTGGGGATGCGGCCCGGCGTGAAGCTGAAGCTCGAGGTGCTGCTGCTACAGAGGGTGGTGCTGTTCCGCGAGGGACAGCACGACGATGCTGTTGAAATTGGAAACATTTCAGGACATGCAGGCCCATGCAAAAACGAACATGAGCTCTGTGGGTGAGACACAATTACTAGGCAACAGGTTTGGGCAGCAGCGTTGTTGATGCAGCGTGCGGGCTTCCACGCTCGTTGCTTAAGTATGCTGCCCCCTCAGTCTGCTGTTCTAGAGACTAAGTCTAGAAGCTCTGGGTTTGTTACTCAGAAGTGCGCGCGCAAGTATTTGCGCCAGAAAGTAGCTGGAAACTAAAAGTAACTGATTGACATTGAAGAATGAACAACAATAGGAGACCCCTCCAAGTTCTAGCCCCCCCCCACTAGTGTAGAACTTGTCACTCAGCTAACCAGCCAATCAGAAAATAGTCATAGACCTATTTTTTGGCAGGCAGGGTTTTCTCGGTGAGCCCTGCCGGACGCCCGACAGCCCAAAACCCGGGCGTCGTCCGTTTTGCCTGAAAACAGGACCATACCATAACATCAACGCTGCGAACGCAGTCATGCAGTCAGAATTAGCTAGAAAAATAACAGCAAAGAGTCATGGCTGCCCGAACCCGGGCAGTGCCTATTACAGTCAGTGACGCCAAACAGGGCCACACAGCAGGAGACATGGACCCTAGGCATAGCACGACGTTGTAGACGCAATGCCACAACCAGAAACAGAGTTGCGTGCATGGAAATAGCATTTGCAGTGGCGGTGACCGCCGGCGGCCCGACCGCTGAGGAGGCCCCCTGATGGAGCTGAGCGCATCGCCGGACGTGGGTGGCTCCAACAAACGGTGCATGGGCCTCAGTGCACGTCGGCTCCACCGAGCGACACTCCAGTGACGTCGAGTTTCGCCGTCAGTCATTTGCACGCCGATGTACACAAGCCCGGAGGACACAACAGAGTACAATGAGAGATGCACGAAAACCAAGACTCCCCCATGACTCACAAGCGTAGTGCACATGTGCGGGCAGAGACACAGTCAACGACCAGACTCCCCCAGGTCACCCAAAGACGCAAGCAAAGACAAAGAGAGCCACTCACGGACGCACACCGACCGAGCTCACAGCCTTCTTGATTGAGTCGCACTTCAGTACCTTGGTGAAGAAGTCAACCAACCATCGTATTGTTTCAATCCACACAATGCTGATGCTGCCATCATGCAACAACAAACGCACATAGTGATACTCAACGTTGATGTGCTTCGTGCGTGTGTGATGCACGCTATCGTTGTCGGTGATGGCCATGGCACTCTCATTGTCACAATGCAACATGATGGATGCGATATGCTGAAGCAGCTCGGACAACAGACGACGCAACCACACACTCTCACACGCGCCTTAGCCAAGAGCCACGTACTCAGCCTCAACAGTGCTGCGTGCAATGCAACCCTGCTTGCCGCAACGCCAGGAGAGAGTTGTGTCACCGATCAGAAACATCCATCCTGTTTGACTCTTACCATTAGGATTGTCGGCCCAGTCACTGTCAGTGTAGCCCACCGTGACGACAGACGGCTGTCGGGGGAACATGAGACCTTGTCGAGGAGTCGAGATGACGTAGCGCATGACTCTGATCGCAGCCTTGTAGTGGAGGTGACGCGGCTCCTGAGAGAATTGGGCCAGGAGATTGACGGCGAACGCGATGTCTGGGCGCGTCGTCGTCGCCAGGAATATCAGTGACCCGATGACTCGCAGGTACGTGGTCACGTCAATTGGCTCCCCCACAACAGCTGGGTCAGGACTCTTCAGCTTCACCTGGCCATCGAGTGACATGGATGAGGATGCGCTCGGCACGAGTGGCAGGTCCTTCGCAAAGCATGTGGACACAGTCTGCACATAGGCGGCCTGGTGGATGTGAAGGAAGCCCTGGGAGCGATCATGCTTGAGCTTTATGCCTGGGAAGATATGGCAGATCCAAGATCCTTCATCTGGTAGGCGGCGTGCAGCAAGTCTTTGACATGCTGGATGGCTGCCGAGTTTGGCGACGCGATGAGGAGATCGTGGACGTAAACCAGAATAGCGGTGAAAGTCTAGCCTCACGGACTGACAAATAGTGCGGGGTCAGCGGTGCTGCGCTGGAGTCCGCCTCGAAGGAGTGTCCTGCTGATTTCTTGGTTTCAGCACCGAGGCGACTGCTTCAGGCCATAGAGGGCCTTACGTAGTCGGCACACTCTCCCAGTGCCATCGTCAAAGCCTTGGGGCTGCACCATGTAGAGCTCCTCACCCTCCAGTGAACCGTGGAGAAAAGCGTTGCTCACATCCATGTGATGCAGCTCCCACCCATGCTGGACGACCAGGTTGAAGAGAGCCCGGTGTTGGAATGATGCTCCTCACCATGGCAGGAGTGACTCCAAAAAGGAACGCCAAAAAGACAAGCCTTAGTGGCTTAGTGGTTAATGGTGTCCACCTCTAGAGGTAGGGGCCCGGGTTCAAGTCCCACAAGATGAAATTATGCCCTGCCTCAAGGGAGCTTGAAAATAGATGCCAGGAAGCTAGCTCAACCTCTAGAGTTCCTCTTTAAGATTCTAGAAGGCCAGGTGAGGGTCCAGGAAGGTGGCACACCTTCTAGAAGGGGTGACTTGTCCTACAAGACATCTAGAGGTGTCTTGGTCTTCTGGACACCTTCCCTCCTACTAGAAGCAAGCTGAGGAATCTAGGAAGGGGCAGAAGCTTCTAGAGGAGGGAAGGGATGCCTTCCTAGGTGGGAAAAGGACAGCCTACCAAGGAGCACTCTAGAAGCCATAGAATCTGCTAGGAAGCTCCAAATCTGGCATGCTTTGGTGTTATGGAAAGCTTAGATCAGTGGCTATAAAATGCCACTGCTTGTGAGCCTTGATAAAGTGTTAATTCCCATCCAATTGAGGCCAAAACTATTGCCTCACTCTCTGACCAGTTTTCTGCCATCCTTGGAACCAGTTGCCTCCACAGTTTCAGTCTCTCCAAAAACAGTTGGTGGTGTGAACCAGCCACTGCTAAGGACCCTCCAAGGTGCACACTCACTCTCAGGCCAACAAAGGGTTATGGGCCCACGCCTCTAAGGGGTTCAAAGTCAGCTTGATTTCACGCTTCCAACAGCAAGATATGGCAACCAGCGAGCAAGAGAGCAGCCGCGCTGTCCTTAAGTTTGATGGGACAGGATTCGCCTTGTGGAGGTGGCAGTTTGAGGTCTTCCTCGACGACAAGGGACTGCTTGAGCTTGTAAAAGGTGATGAGACTGCTCCGCCGGAGACTGCAACGGCTGAGGTGAAGGAGGCATATAAGAAGCGCAACAAAAAGGCATTGGCGCTCCTTGTGTCCGCGTTATGCCCACCACAACTTGGGCACATCCAAGGATGCACCCTGGCCGCGGACGCATGGTCAAAACTCTGCTCCATCTACCAGTCAAGCAANCAGCTCTTCATCTTCAAACGGCTCGTCACCCTCCGAGCCAACGAAGGCGACAACATCATGGAGATCATGCAGCAGATTGAGTCGCTCGCAGCGGAGTGCGTGGCCACTGGTTGGGAGGTCGACTCTCAGTTGCAAGCTATGATCCTCCTTCTGGCCTTGCAGGACAGTTGGAGTCCCATGATCACAGTCCTTGGTGGCTGGCCTTCCAACGAGCTGAAGTACCCGAAGGTTGCTGAGTATGTGCGCAATGAGTGGATGCGACGTGGCGGTCGAGAGAGTGCAGTGGCATCAAGTTCAGCTTACAAGGCTCATCCTCAAAGTGGAGGCCAAGGCGACAAGTGGAAGGGTGCCAAACAGGGCACTAAGAAGGGTGACAAGAAGGGGGAGTGCTTCAACTGCGGCAAGGAGGGCCACTACGCATGCAACTGTCCCAAGAAGAAAACAGATCGGTCGCAGCGGGGTGGGAAGAAAGATGAGCACGCCCTTATGGCGTACAACTCCACCAACTTGAAGGATCCGGGAGTTGCCGTCATCGACTCCGGATCAGGCCGCCACACGCAATGCAACAGGGCGGCATTTGTCACCTATGGCGCCTCGGAGAGACGCATGACGGTGGCCAATGGAAAAACAGAGGTGGCCGCCGGTGAGGGTAACGTCCGCATTGAGTCAATTGTGGATGGAAAACCTGTCACGAGTACAATCTACGATGTGCTGCATATGCCTAACTTTGGGGCAAACCTGCTCTCCGTCAGCCGCCTTACCGACAAGGGACATGAGGTGCTCTTCACAAAGAAGGAGGCCGTCATCCGCAAAGAGGGCAAAGGTGAGGTGATTGCGCGTGCCAAGATGGAGGAGGACTTGTACCTGCTACGCGCGAAGATCCTCAGCAGCCGGGTAGGGTCCAACGGCGCCAATCTTGCAACGAAGGACGGAGGAGACCTGGACCTATGGCACCGCCGACTCTGCCACATTTCTCCATCAACAGTGAAGGAGATGGCTAAGAGGGAAGTGGTGCGGGGTCTCCAAATCAGCGGCCTTGATGAAACCAAGGAGGCCGTGTGTGAGCTATGCATCATTGGCAAATCATCTCGGCAGCCGTTTGTCGCCAAGGGGACGCGTGCATTGGCAAAATTGGCCGTGGTACACACATATGTGTGTGGACCGCTTGAGAGCTCCATCGGCGGAGCTCGCTACTTCCTCACCTTCATCGATGACCACAGCCGGAAACTCTACATCTACCCAATGAAGCGGAAGAGTGAGGCCCTTACGTGCATGCAAGAGTTTGTGGCTGATGTGGAGCGGCAAACAGAGTCGAAGGTGAAGGCGTTCCGGAGTGACAACGGCGGTGAATATGCGGGGTGCCTTGGGTGGATGAAGAGCAAGGGGATTGAGTGGCAGAAAACAACTCCACACTCCCCACAACAAAATGGCATCGCAGAGAGAGCGTATCGCACAATCCTTAGCATGGTGCGATCCATGTTGAGCGACGCCGGCCTTACACAACGGTATTGGGCAGAGGCGGCAAGGACAACAGCGTACATCATGAATCTCATGCCGACCAAGCCGCTGAAGGACAAGGAGAGCAATGCGTGGAAGACGCCACAAGAGGTGAGGAGCGGGAGGAAGCCGGCGGTGGGTCACCTCCGCACGTTTGGTTGTGTTGCACATGCAATGGTGCAAGCACGTGAGGGACGGAGCAAGCTGGACCCGCGTACCCGCCGGTGTGTTTTCCTTGGATATGAGAGCGGAAGCAAGGCGTACCGGCTCTTTGACCCAAGGAGGCAGCAGATTGTCCGGAGTCGCGACGTCACGTTTGACGAGAAAAGCCGTTGGACAGACGAGGAGGCAGGTCTCTCCAAGAGGGGGGAGTGGTTGCCACTCCTTTAGGGGGGACACCGGAGGACGTGAATGAGGGTGACGTCCTTGCAGCAGCACCAGCCGGAGAGGATCGCCCAAGGGATGGGCAAACGGCACAATTTGTTCCGGCCAGTTCGGATGAGGAATCCGAAGCACCGGAGATGGACGTGGAGGCGGGGAGTCGACCTATGTCTCCAAGGTCTCCAAGAGAGGGGGAGCAGGCGCTTGGAGAGGATGGCGCCGAAAGGGGACAGTAACAACAACAACCGCCTCAAGAGCCCCGCACGAGCAGCCGTGTGCAAAGAAGGACAAAAAGATATGATGCGGACAAGGGCATTTGGACTGGGTTTGCGCAAGAGGAGCCTCAAGGAGGCACTGCACAAGAAGGATGGGGCTGAGTGGGAGGGAGCAACAAAATGAAAGCTCGCCTCCCATGATGAGAAAGTCTCCTCAATTCTAGGTTGAGCATGGACGACTGCCATGGGTGACGCGCAAGGGGAAGATTGTTGGAATGATGCTCCTCACCATAGCAGGAGTGACTCCAAAAAGGAACGCCAAAAAGACAAGCCTTAGTGGCTTAGTGGTTAATGGTGTCCACCTCTAGAGGCAGGGGCCCGGGTTCAAGTCCCACAAGATGAAATTATGCCCTGCCTCAAGGGAGGTAGAAAATAGATGCCAGGAAGCTAGCTCAACCTCTAGAGTTCCTCTTTAAGATTCTAGAAGGCCAGGTGAGGGTCCAGGAAGGTGGCACACCTTCTAGAAGGGGTGACTTGTCCTACAAGGCATCTAGAGGTGTCTTGGTCTTCTGGACACCTTCCCTCCTACTAGAAGCAAGCTGAGGAATCTAGGAAGGGGCAGAAGCTTCTAGAGGAGGGAAGGGATGCCTTCCTAGGTGGGAAAAGGACAGCCTACCAAGGAGCACTCTAGAAGCCATAGAATCTGCTAGGAAGCTCCAAATCTGGCATGCTTTGGTGTTCTGGAAAGCTTAGATCAGTGGCTATAAAATGCCACTGCTTGTGAGCCATGATAAAGTGTTAATTCCCATCCAATTGAGGCCAAAACTATTGCCTCACTCTCTGACCAGATTTTGCCATCCTTGGAACCAGTTGCCTCCACAGTTTCAGTCTCTCCAAAAACAGTTGGTGGTGTGAACCAGCCACTGCTAGGGACCCTCCAGGGTGCACACTCACCCTCAGGCCAACANATTCCCATCCAATTGAAGCCAAAACTATTGCCTCACTCTCTGACCAGTTTTCTGCCATCCTTGGAACCAGTTGCCTCCACAGTTTCAGTCTCTCCAAAAACAGTTGGTGGTGTGAACCAGCCACTGTTAGGGACCCTCCAGGGTGCACACTCACCCTCAGGCCAACACCCGGCTAGTGGAGAAACGGTCAACTTGGGCAAAGATCTGGTTGTAGTCGACCCCAAGAACATGGGCAAACCCCTTGGCCGTAAGGCAGGCCTTGTACTTGCCCAAGGACCCGTCGGTTTTCCACTTGCGTTGAAAGACCCACTTGGCGCCAATGGCCTTTCGACCTGGAGGAAGGTCAACGAGGTCGTACACATGGTGCTGTCGGATAGCGTCGAGCTCATGGGCGCAGGCAGCGTCCCACTGTGCGGCCTCAGGAGAAGCTCGTGCCTCGCGCAGGGTGGCGGTGTCCTCCGGGCGTGCTGTGGAGCAGACCAAGAGAGCGTGTGCATCTCGAGCCCCAGAGGGGATGCACGCAAGTACAGCCACGACATCGTGCCGATTCTCGTGATGAAGCATGGCATAGCCAAGTGCGGAGCCCGGGTGCAGGTCTGCAATGATGGCCGAGGTGGTCAAGCCGAGGGCCTTGGTGCCAGGGTCCCCACTCATGACCGTGGGAGTGGAGGAGACACGTGGAGCCATGGGAGGTCGAGGCGCCATGTAGCGCAGTGCAATAGTCTGCGCGCTCACTGACCGTCTGGGTCGGAGGCTGCCGCCTGGGCCACGTGTGTAGCGTGGCAGGGTAGGAGATGGCACTGAGTCCGACGGGCGAATGGAGGCAGACAAGGTTGCTGGCCCGGGGGAGCCAGCGGATGCAACTGGGGCTGCCGGCACGGAGGGACAAGCATGCGCGTCTTGGGTTGCCGGCCCGGAGGGATTTGCGGAGACGACTAGGGGTGCCGGCCCGGAGGGACCAGCGGAGACAACTGGGACTGCCGGCCCAAAGGGACCAGCGGACGCATCTGGGGCTACCGACCCTGAGGGACCATCGGACACGACTAGGGCTGCCGGCCCGGAGGGACCAGCGGACGCGTCTGGGGCTGCAGGCCCTGAGGGGTCGGCGGACACGACTAGGGCTGCCGGCCTGGAGGGACGAGCGGACACGACTGGGACTGTCGGCCTGGAGGGACCATCGGACACGACTGGGGCCGCCGGCTCCGAGGGACCAGCGGACGTTTCTGGGGTTGCCGGCCCAAAGGGACCAGCGGACTCGACTGGGGCTGCCGGCCCGGAGGAACCAGCAGTCGCGACTAGGGCTGCTGACTCAAAGAGACCAGTGGGCACGACTGGGGCCGTTGCCTGAGAGGGACTGAGGGATGCATCACCCGGAAGCAGCAGGACGGAGGAAGGACTCACCACTCCCCCACGCGACGGGATAGACACGGACGACCCGGAGCGAATGAGGTCACGAGGAAACATGTCGTCGAAGAAGAGGGCATCCCGGGACTCGACGATGCAGTGCCGGGAGGGATCCCAGAAGCACCAGGCCTTGGATTGACGAGAGACACCAAGGAAGGTGCAGGGGCGTTTGCGGGAGGCGAGCTTGCCACCCTGCAGCGGGGCGGGCAACGAGACAATGGCCATGCAGCCACAGACACAAGCTGGGCGGAGGTCAGCTCGCTGACTGCACCAATGCTGGTACGGCGTAGACTGGCGGGGAAGGGGACCGTGGGGAATCCGGTTCCAGACCCAGGTCATGTAGGCCATGGCTTCAAAGTAGAAGCCATCGGAGATACCGGACTCGATCCGCATCGTGCGAACGGCGTCGACCATGGTGCGGTTCCATCGTTCGGAGACACCGTTCTGGGCGAGTGTGTAGGGCGTGGATGTCTCATGGTGGATCCCGCATGAGGCGAGAAAAGTGGTGGTCTCACCCAAGTATTCACCACTGCGATCGGAGCAAAAACGGTGAAGTGAGCGGCCACACTCGTGCTCCGCAAGGACAAGCCAGGCTTGGATGGTTTGGGCAACATCGCTCTTCTGCCGAAGGCAGAAGACCCAGCGGTAGCGAGAGTAGTCGTCAGTGAGGGTGAGGACGTAGCAGTCGTGCTCACTGACAGACTCGGTGGGGAGAGGGCCCATGACGTCCGAGTGGACCAGGTCTAAGAGGGGCGGATGCAGGGGAGGAGGATAAAGGGTACGTGGACCGGTGCATCTTTCCCTCAGCACAATCAATGCACTCAGTGGGGCATGGGAGGGAGAAAGTCTCTGGGACAAGGCCCTTTGCCGGCTGGGTGCTGAGCATGCTGTCGACGGCGGCAGAGTGGATGTGGCAAAGGCGGCGATGCAAGAGACGAGTATGCGATGGAGAAAGCGTGCTAGTGACAAACACATGGCCTGTGGCGACCGACGGGGAGGAGACGAAAGGGGAGGAGGAGAGACGAGGAACATGCCACAGGTTGCCACAGGCGGTGACGTATAGTATGACGAGACTAGACGGACGCAATGACACAGTGCCAACGCCACGCGAGTGCACAACGTCCATGCTCATGCAATCAAGGACAGTGACAGACAGGAGGCTGAGCTGGAGACCAGGGACGAAGAGTACACGGTTAGAAAGACGTCACCGGTAGGACCACGTAAACGAACGACGCCAACACCACGGACAGGCAACACCTGTCCGGAGCCCGTCCGGACACCGGAGACATCGTCGACAGGACCGAGCATACTGAAGGCCTCATGAGATACTGTCATGTGATACGTGGCCCCGGAGTTGATGATCCAGGTCTCAGCGGGGTCCAGGACCGGGGTCGCCAGATCGCTAATGGTCACATGGCAGTAAGCAAGGGACGCGGACGAGGTGGAAGGAGGCGCAAACTGAGACTGCCAATCGTCAAGCCACGCAACGTCGTCATAGGAGGGGGTAGAGGAGACCATGGAAGACGACGAGACAGACGAGGAAACGGGACATGACTGTAGTTCATTCTCAGTCATACAAGGGTGGGCAGGAGAGCAAGTGATACAACTCGCACTTCCCTGGGAAGGAGGGGGGTGTCAGGCCGAGCTAGAGCGCGATGAACTGCTCTAGTTGACGCTCACGGGAAGACAATCCAGGAGTGTAGGCCGAGTGTGGAGTAACGGCACCAGAGCCCGGGTAAGGCAGAGACAGCGTCGGAGACGGAAGCGGAGGCGCCGACGGCTGTGGGTAGTACTGCTGTGACGCGGGTGTCAGCTGGACTGGCAGAGCTGTCAGTATGGCGGAGCTGCTAGATGAGATCGACGTGTCGGGGCCGGCGGCAATGATGGCGGCAAAGGCAAGATGACACTCCTACTGGCAACGTATGGTGGCGATGACGCGTGCCTCATCCGTCGGGAGAGGGCACGTGTACCACCCGTGCCCGGGCTGGCCATAGTTGTGGCAGACCGAGCCGCCACTGCTGGACCCGGTCGATGGCTGCAGCTGCTGCTATGGTGGCAGACCCTTGTTTTTCTTGTTCCGGCTTTTCTTCTTCTTCCCCGAAGATGATGAGGTAGCTGCGGCGGGGGAAGCGACTGCCACGGAGGCGACGGCAGGGGTCGCGACGGCACAAGATGCGAGAGCCTCTGTGAGCTATAGCTGGGACTCTAGACAAGCTTCCTCAATGTGGAGGAAGTGCTCGTATGCCCAAGGAAAGAGGGTGCTCTAGGCCGCCATGGTGGAGAGGACGTCCTAGGGGTAGTGCACGAAGACATCCGCGTATGCGCTGGTGGCGTTGTGCTTGATGGTAAAGAGCGTGGCCAAAGGGGGTGAGGCAGATCTGTCGAGACGACGAAGGATGTCCTCCACCCGTTGCCAGTAGGCAGTGACCGTCTCGGTCTCCCCCATGTGTAGGGAGTTGAACTCCCGGAGCAGACGGCTGGTCTCGGCGTCAGTGGACAGGCGATGGGGCCGGGTGAGGACGTGCCACGCGGCTGCGGGGTCTGGGGTGGCGCCAGCGGTAAAGTCGCCGAGGAAAGGCTCGAGGGCCAGGCGGGAGGCTAGAGGGGCGACTGGGACTAAGGCACGGACAGCGCGACCAGCGTCATACAACTGGTCGGCCTCGGTGGGGTCATAAGGGAGGGTGTAGTATGCCCACAGGCCCTCACCCTGTGCCCAGATCCGAAAGCTGAGCTCCCAGCTTTGGAACTGCTTGTCGGCTTGAAGTGGCGGGGGCGGCGTCTCAAAGTCCTTCTGCCTGCGGCCGGCGTCCAGAGTGGGGCTAAGGACAGAGGTCACCGTCTGCCGCTGGCGCTGAGTCTGCTGCTGCGCCAGGTAATACGTAGCAGCAGACACAGCGGGACTGGTGTGACCGGGAGGGATGAATGGTGGCAACATACTTTTGGCTGACTGGGAGGCAAACGGCTATAGCGTAGCGAGCTGCTACGTCAAGGCGGCGAGCTGTTGGTGAAGGGCAGTCAAGGGGTCAGGGTTGCCACCAGTGACGGCATAGGGCTGCTGCTGCTGCCGCTGCTGCTGCTGTTGCTGTTGTTGCTACTGCTAATGGTGCTGCTGCTACTGTTGCTCCTACTGCTGCTACTACTACTGCTGCTGCTGCAGCTGCTCTTGCTGCTGGTGCTACTACTTTGCTGTTGTTGAAGCTACTACTACTGCTTCTGCTATTGCGGCGGCGGCGGCGGCAGCTGCTGCTGCTGTAGTTGCTGTTGTAGTTGCTACTGCTGCTGCTGTTGCTACAGCTATTGCAGCTGCTATAGGAAAGGGGGGTTGGGGATGCCCCCAACGGAGGAGGACCCCTCCTCAGAGGGGCTGTTAGTCATGGTGCTCTCTTTCCCTTTTGTTTATTATGTGTTTTTTTCCATTTCTTTCTTTTTTTCCTTTTTTATTGAGTGTTACGGATGTCAGCATAGACATCAGCCTACGATGACTGACGTTAGCAGAGGAGTGCAACTGTCCCTGTTTTTCTTGTTGTTGATGACGTTAGTAGTGACGTCAGTGGACGACCGCTGACATTAGCAGCGGTTGATGTAGCCGTTGCTTTGGGGCTACAGTCGCTATTGCTGCTGTTGCTCCTGCTACTGCTGCTGTTGCTACTGTTGCTGTTGCTGCTGCCGCTGCTGTTGCTGTTGTTGCTGATGCTGCTGCTGCTGCTACTGCGGTTGCCACTGCTGCTGCTGCTGCTGCGACTGCTACGGCTGCGGGTAGCCCCCCCCCCCTTTTGTTGTTTTCTTTTTACTTTGTTTTTCTCTTGTTCGTCGCTGCGAGCTTGTTGCTCTCTGCGAGCGAAGAGCCGCGAGCAACGAGCTCGGTGCTCACTGCAAGCAGCGAGCTCACTGCTCACTACGAGCAGCGAGCTTGCTGCTCACTACGAGCGACGAGCCGCGAGCAGCGAGCTCGCTGCTCGCTCCTTGCTGCTCGCAGCAAGCAGTGGTCTATGGGCAGCTGCGATTGCTGCTGCTGCGGCTGTGGCTGCAGTCGCTGCTACTGCCGCTATTGCCGCCGGCTGCGGCTGCTGGAGCTTCTGCTGCTGTCGGTTGCTTCTCGCTGTTGCTGCTACTGCTACGAATTGCTGCTGCTGCTGCTACGAGCTGCTGTTAGCTACCGCCGCAGCCAGCTACTACTATGTGCTGGTGCTACCGCTGCTCGCTGCTGCGACAAGCTGCTGCTGCTGCGGGCTGCTGCTGTCAGTCACACCTAGAGGACGTCGCCGCATGTGTCGTCACCAGCAAGCACCTGACGTGGCCTGCTCCTCACCTCCTCGCGTCAAGCGTTGGGGTTAGTGCTGCCGGAAAAAATCCGGCAGTATTTCCCCTGGCCCAATGGCTGTGGGAAGAATTCTGACGCCGCCACCAGGCGGGTCAATGCTGCCGGGAAAAATCCGGTAACATTTTCCCTGCACTGCCGCGTATGGGGGTCCGCCGACGTTGTCTGGCACCTGTTCGTCAGTCTTCTGTTGCTGCTGCTACGCTCTAGCTCTGATAACAAGACAGAAATACTAGGTAGCAGGTTGGGGCAGCAGCGTTGTTGATGCAGCGTGCGGGCTTCCACGCTCGTTGCTTAAATCTGCTGCCCCCTTAGTCTGCTGCTCTAGAGACTAAGTCTGGAAGATCTGGGTTTGTTACTCAGAAGTGCGCGCGCCAATGTTAGCGCCAGAAAGCAGCTGGAAACTGAAGGTAACTGATTGACAATGAAGAATGAGGAACAATGGGAGACCCCTCCAAGTTCTAGCTCCCCCCCACTAGTGTAGAACTTGTTACTCAGCTAATCAGCCAATCAGAAAATAGTCCTAGACCTATTTTTTGGCAGGCAGGGTTTTCTCGGTGAGCCTTGCCAGACGCCCGACAGCCCAAAACCCGGGCGTTGTCCATTTTGCCTGAAAACTGGACCATACCATAATACCAATGCTGCAAACGCAGTCGTGCGGTCAGAATCAACTAGAAAAATAGCAGCAAAGAGTTATGGCTGCCTGAACCCGGACAGTGCCTATGACAGTCAGTGACGCCAAACAGGGCCACACGGCAGGAGACATGGACCCTAGGCATAGCACGACGCTGCAGATGCAATGCCACAACCAGAAACAGAGTTGGGTGCATGGAAACATCATATGCAGTGGCGGTGACCGCCGGCGGCCCGACCCCCGAGGAGGCCCGCCGATGGAGCTGAGCGCATCGCCGGACGTGGGTGGCTCCAACAAACGGTGCGTGGGCCTCAGCGCGCATTGGCTCCACCGAGCAACACTCCAGCGACGTCGAGTTGTACCGTCAGTCATCTTCACGCCGATATACACAAGCCGGGAGGACACAACAGAGTACAATGAGAGATGCGCAAAAACCAACAGAGTGCAATGCAAGATAATAAGAATTTGGCTAAGTCTAGAAATTTGAGTATAAAAGAACAAGGAGGAGGTATAAATGAGCCCCTAGCGGGCGTATATAGGGGCGCCGGCAGCTAGCCGCACCGGGCCCCGTCACCCTCTCTGAATCCAAACGAGTCAGCAAGGACAACACACTGCATACACCATGAGAACGGTAACGGTGGTATCCTTGAGGCATTATAACAGCTCTCTGAAGGTCCGGGTCTCGACCACTGAGAAAATACGAGCAGTGCTAAGAAATCGGGGAATCGCCGGAAGCCGACTGGAAATGAGCTACGTAGGTCTCGGCGTCCTCCCACTAGTAGTGGTCAGCGGGATTGTAGTCCTTGCTGGGGTAATACCCTGGGCTGCTGCGAGAATCCTCGACCACACCTCCCTCTCCGCCTTCCTTTCGTAGTATGCGACTTCTTTGTCAATGCGGTCATGCTCACGTGCGGCCGTGGGCGAGGTGGGAACCGGCTCAGTCACAAGAGGAGACGCCAGTGCACCGAGCAGTCGGCTGCCCTGATGGGTGGCTTGAGGTGTAGGCACCAGTAGGCTGCCGAAGCTCACTTACGACGTAGATAGTGAGCTGCTGCTGTGGTGGGGCGGCTTCAAGGACAATTGCTGTAAACAGCAACTCCTACTACAGTTGATGAATCGACCGCAACACTGCCGAGATGGTGGATGGACAAAGACGGTCTTTGTCCATCCAAGATCTTTGCAAATGCCGTAGTCCCATGTGCTCCTTGCACGTGGTTCCGGCATCACGCACAGCACGAGGTGTGGTGGTTGTGGTTGTAAGGGATGAGGTGGCTACACCAACCACCGGCACCAGTGAGTGGTGCTGCTTTGTGTGGCTACCACCCGTCAGGAGCGATGACGCGGTGATTATCCGTATACCCAATGATGGTGGTATGGAGCAACGTTACTGGAGAGCATGACGACGTGATCCATGATGCGGACGCAACTGGGACCAGGGAACCGACGAGTGGTGGCTCCATGCAGTAGCAGCTGCCAGACATCTGCCACGACATCCCGGATGCTTACCTGGGTCCTTTTTGGATTTTCTGCAGACGCAAGAGTTTTCTCTGTAGACTGGCTCTTGAGCCCGATTTGCATGTTTTTCATTGTCTGTCCACTGATCGATGCCGGACTTGTGGGTGTGACCAGTTGTAGCATCCGGCTCAAGATTCTGCATCTCTAGGCTTTGATGGTGGTGCGTTCGGATACCTGTGCACATGTTTATGGCCAAAACAATGATTTTAGGCCTGTTTTAGGACAAACTGACACTACGCGTGCATCACTTGCTGTGATCCGCAACAGATTTTCATGTTGTATTCTTGTCAGTTGTCATTTCTCTCTGCAATCATATTCATTTTGAGCATCCTGACACTCTGCACGTGTCCCTACCCAGACCCTTGCAGTTTTTTCTCTGACTTGTGACTGTTGTCACACGCTGACCTAGCGCTCATGCCTAGTGTTGCGGCAAGTGGTTAGGAAGGTTCTAGGAAATTTCTCTTGGTATTAGAGCAAACAAGCCACAGCTCGTTTTGCTGTGCAGCAGAGATGCAGAAGTAGCACTAGTGAGTGGCAGCTGCGGCAGCCACCCACAGCAGCATTAACAGCAGATCTTGGAAGGACCCACCATGACTACATTGCAGTGGAGCGGTGGAGGCAGCGGAGACAGTGGCAGCACCCAACAATAACGGAAATTGGAGCAACAGCAACGGTAAGAGCAGCAGCGGCGGACGACATCTGCAACAACAGTGGCTACGAGCAGCAGCCATAGTAGTAGAAGCAACAGGAGTAGCTACAGCCACAACGGCGGGGGGTAGCAGCCACATTAGCACCCAGAGCAGCTGCTGTAGTGGCGAGCAACTACAATAGCAGTGGCGGAGGGAAGTAGCCTAAGCAACAGTTGTAGCAGCAACGGCAGCTGCGAGCAGCTGTAGTAGTGTCGGCGGTGAGCAGCTATACAAGCAATGGCTGGGGGGGTAGCAGGCACACCGGCAGCAAGCAGTTGCTACAACAGCAGCGACGGTAAGCATCCGCAGTAGCAGCAGTGACAGCAGGCAGCTGCAGCAGCATCAGCGCTAGGCAGCGGCCATAGCAACAGCAACGGCGGCAAGCAGCTACAGTAGTGGCGGCAATCAACAGCAGCGGCAGCGATGGCGGGCAGTTGCAACAACGGCGGCGTCGGACAACATCCGCAACAGCAGTAGCGGTAGCGAGCAGCTACAGCAGCAACAGCTGACGGCAGCAGCCGCATCAATAGCTGTAGCACTGCTTCGTCGCGTCCGCTGTAGGAGTGGCAGCAACAGCACACACAAGAGTAGGGGCAGTAGTCATGAGGGCAGGATCAGCTGACCCTGTCGCCGTTGTAGTAGCAAGAAGCTGCCGTGCAGCTTCCTGCTCCGACGGCTTGCCCGTGAGGGTGAGGGAGGAGCCGTTGAGCTCAAGGAGTCGAGCCAGACCAAACCAAAAATAAAGGGAGGGGGGGTCCTTGAGTGGGGCTCCCCACAACAACCCCAAAAGGGGCACATGAGGAGGTGTCACCTAAAGAAAAGAGAAAAAAAAGAGGGGAGAAGGAAGAGAAAAAAAAGGAAAAAAAGGAGTGATAAAGAAAACCGGGTGCACCCACGCGTTGGTGCACTAACTCGCCGTCCGCAAATGACGGCAACCGCAACAGCAACAACGACCGCGTGAGACACGGTAGTAGCAGCAGTGACGAAGGTGGTCTGAAGCCACAGTTGTCAGCTAACGACGGCAATCGGAGCAGTAGCAGTAGTCGTAGCAACAACAGCACCGAAGGTGACTTGAGGTCGCACGGCATCCACGCGATAGACGTAGAGCAGTCGGACATCAACGTACCACCAGCGTGGTGGTGGCCATCCTTGTGATAGCGTCACAGCACATCTGAGACACTGTGCTTTGATTGCCCGGCTCCACCTGTGGCCTTGTGCCAGCGGGAGCGAGTGTCTTGTAGACTCACCCACACAAGGCTCCTGAGATGAGCACACCGGCGTGGCAAGGGGCGCAGACGGTGCCTTGGCTAGCACCGGCAGTGCAGGTGTGGTAGGCGCCACAAGCACAGTGGCAGTTGCAACCGTGGCACACGTCCCAGGCGTCCAACGGCTTTGCCTACTACTTTTGTAGTGACCGATACCATGGCTGGCGCCAGTGTCGCCAGCTCCCTGCTGGGTGGCGACCACCCTGGTTATGGTCCCGCCCTACTCCACCATCCGACTCAGAAACATCAGCTCATACCGTCGCACCCCTTAGTGGAGTTATGGCGATGTTCTACGCCGAGCTTCAGGGTCTGAAGCGCATGGTACAACTGCTCAGAGACCATGTGGTCTCTGAGCGGGCCGTTGCCACCGTGCCGCTTCAGGCACCCCTATCTTCCTCCTCGCCATCCTCACCTCCATGAGTGTCATCACCTGACCACTCCACATCTCCCGACCTTAGCTCCACATCTGATGTCCTATGCTCTTTCTTGGAGTCAGTTGGAGTCATCCCGACCGTTGACCCCTCCACTACTGTGATAGTCCCTTCAGCTCGACGTCGTTGCGCTCACACTCGGCACGTGTGGCAACGGACGACACATTTGGCAAGACGTGTCCAAGAGGCGGCAGCAGTCGTAGCACTGGCAAGCGTCACCACGGAGATGAATCTCTCGTCCCCAGTCGTAGGGGTGGTGCGGCATGCCTTCACAGCTTCTACCGGTGCGTCGGTCGAGGGGGGGATGGAGTGTCTGCCAACGACCACCGGAGAGTACAGGAGGGATGCGACATACGATGCTTCATGATAGTGCGCTCTCAATGAGGACGAGACATCCGAGGAGTGGTCCGACGTGGAGTCAAAGATGGACGAGTGGTCCGACGCGGAGTTTGAGGCAAACGTAGAGCTGGAGATGGAGATGGAGACTGCAGTTGACGTAGTAGAGACCACAACCACAGAGGCAGGTGTGGTAGTAGCAGTGGATGGGGCAGTGGTAGCAGTGGCGATGATAGCTGACACATGTGGAGTAGACGTCCAAGTAGTGGGTGTGTCGACAACCATCGCCGTCGTGGCAGTAGCAGCAGTTGTAGTCATTGCTACTGTCAGGACGCCGGCAGTGGACGCGCTTGTTGGTGCAGACACCATGATGGTCGTCGCTCTTGTAGCAGCTGCTACAGCCTCCGTAGGGGTAGACGCTCCCTCACACACAGCATTTGACATTGCAGATACACATGTGGAGGGGGTACCCGGAGAGGCAAGAGACGTCGAGGTTGCCACCACTTCCGCTATGGCTAGTGCCATTACGGTAGTTGTCTGTGGAGGCATAGCTGTCGCGGAGGACGTAGCTAGAGTAGTAGCTGATGAATTAGCAGCCGAGTAGGCCTCTATGCTCGATTTTTTACACTCTGCGCTTCGTAACCAGGAGGATGTAGTCGCACGCGCGGACAGGCACCTATAGGACCTCACGCTTGAGCTACGTGCAACGAGTACACGTTGGAGTACCGTAGACGCCACGGGTCATTGGTTAGCGGTAATAGACGTCGAGGATGTGTACATGCGGCTCGAGGCTACTGAGTGGATGTTCCACGGTGTAGTGTGGAGACGGTCGGACTTGCGCAGATAGTTAGAGGAGGTGATATCAGCTGATGCTTTAGCAGTAGCGGCCCGTGTAAGAGCAGCTACTACCGTGGTCCACACTGTTGACAGCCGAGTGGCGCTTGTGCCCACAGCATCAGTTGAGCCTACAGCAGTTACCCCTAGAGGCCCATCTACCATGAAGGATGCAGAGCGAGCTGCTGACCTCTGTTTCATGGCTGCCCTGACCGGCATTACTGACACCATGGCAGTTCGAGCCAACGACAGACCTACACACGTCCGAGCTACAGTTTCCGTACCCGAGCGCCTACGCTCCGCGCTTGAGGAGCAGGAGGTAGCGTGGCTCGAGCGGAGGCGCACGTGCAGAGTCTCATGGCCGAGCTACGGGAGGCCAACAACCGTTTCTACACTATGGATGTTCCAGCACGGCGGGCTGCCGAGGAGTGCGTGGAGGATGTGCACACGCGTCTTGAGGCAGTTGAGAGGTCTTTACAGGATGCACGTCGGAGACGGGCGGACTATTAGCGGCAGGTGGACGATTGGCTACGCACTAGTGGTTGGGAGGAGCCCTAGAATACTGTACGGGCTCCCGATGATGGCGACGATGTAGCAGAGGCAGATTCACACCTCAAAAGTCGGCAGATGCCGACGTTCGACCAAGAGTCGACAGCCGAGTGACAGGTGTGCCAGCAGCAGCCGGTGCCTCTGCAGTAGCACCTATTGCAGATGTAGAAAATGCAGATTTTGACATGTTATCTGGTGTCGACGCCCTGCAAGCAGCTGGCGGCTAGGCGACAGACGATTCGAAAGCTGACCTATGCAATGAGGCGGCGAGGCGACAGGAGGCAGCGGCTGGGGCCGACGCGCACGCAATCGAGGTCCACCGTCAGGTTCCTTCCGCGACTGACTGCCTACATGTTGTAGATGCAGCCGCCCAGCCTAGAGCCGCAACAGAGCTTGACGAGTTGTACATGCGTCTAGACACTGCAGAGTTTGCGTGGTGATTTGCAGCTCAACAGATGGCAGGCATACAGCAGGTGATGTAGTTGGAGGAGGCCCTCAATGCTGTACCAGTCATAGTAGTAGGTGAGGACAGCAGTGACGGCTACGACAACGATGACGAAAGCGACGACGACGACAGCGGTGACGGCGCTCCGGGATGAGGCTATGTGGGAGCTCATCCGACAAGCATCATTGTCACCCTTTCTATTATCTTGTAAGGGTGTGTGGCCATAGGGGAGCCAGCCTCTGCAGCCTAGGGGGGGTGTTGGTGTGTGGGCTTTGGCCTGACACTCTTCCGAGGAAAGCGTCGTTAGTTTGTGTCTGGCACGATGCTCCGATTGAGATTATGCTGGTCGAGACCCGTGAACCTGGTGACTTGTACCAGTGTGACCTGAAGACCCATTGCCTTGATGTGGTATGTATGTTCCATGCATGCAAGCAGGTGTGGTCAAGACCCGGATCCCGGAGACATGTTCCGAGTGTCATGAGGAGACCTTGTTGCTTTGTACCTCTTGTGTGATGTTTGGCACGTGGGTGTGTGGATTATGTGTTGTACGGTTGAGACCCGGGAACTTGGTGAGTTACACCACTATCTCGAGGATACCTTGTATTATGGTTGGTGTTTATGATGGATAGTGAGTGTAGCCCCTCACTTGTCACTGCGGTGACGGCTATGTCAGCCAAGGGGAGTGTTGGTTTATGTGGCTTCCATTCATCACGAGCGATGACACGGTGATTATCCGTATACCCAGTACTGGTGGTATGGAGCGGCGTTACTGGAGAGCATGAGGATGTGATCCATGATGCAGACGCAGCTGGCGCCAGGGCACCAAAGAGTGGTGGTTCCATGTACTAGCAGCTGCCAGACACCTCCCACGACATCCCAATTTCTTGCCGGGGTCCTTTCTGGATTTTCTGCAGACGCAAGAGTTTTCTCGGTGCACTGACTCTCGAGCCCGATTTGCATGTTTTGTATTGTCTACCGATCAATGCCAGACTTGTACGTGTGAGCAGTTGTAGCATCCGGCTCAAGATTTTGCATCTCTAGGCTCTGACGGTGGTGCGTTCGGATACCTGTGCGCAGGTTTATGGCCAAAATACTGATGTTAGGCCAGTTTTAGGACAAACTGACACTACGCGTGCGTCACTTGCTGTGAGCCGCAGCAGGTGTTTATGTTGTGTTCTTGTCAGTTGTCCCTTCTCTCTGTGATTACATTCATTTTGAGCTTCCTGAGACTCTGCACGTGTCCCTTCCCAAACCCTTGCAATTTTGTCTCTGACTTGTGATTGGCACCAGTGTGTGGAGCCGTACTGGGGTGCTTTGTGGTTATTCTACAGACGCCAGAGTTTTCTCAGTGTACTGGCTCGTGAGCCCGATTTTAATGTTTTACAATGTTTGTGTACAGATCAATGGTGGAATTACGTGTGTGACTAGTCGTAGCATGCGACTCGAGATTCAACATCTCGAGGTTCAGACGGTGTTGTGTTTTGATACTTGTGTGAGGAGTAAGGACCAAAACAATGGTTTTGGGCTAGTTTTAGGACAAACTGACACTGTCGTGTGCATCACCCATCGTGTGCCGCGGCAGCTATTTGTGCTGTGTGCTCGTCAGCTGTCATTCCTCTATGCATTACTAAGTTATTGGAGCTTATGAGACTTGCGCGTCTCACAAGCCTGACTCTTGCTGTTTCTTGCTCCTGCTTGTTCGCTAGTGCGCCAGCTGACTGGACAGTGTTGCCACGTAAGTAGCAGCAAGGCTAGGAAGCTTCCTTGTAGTTTCTCATGGTATGAGAGCAGCGAGACCTCTCTCACTAAGCTGTGCCGAAGAGATGTAGCACCGGTAATAGCAGTGAGAGTCATCATCGCCGCCGTATCCTGTGACTCGTTGCAGCCTTTTGGAGCAGCGATATCACCACATTATTCCCACCACCACACCAGGGGAGCTGCGGCAGTTTCCAACTTCAGCAGCCACACCGAGGAGCAGCAACATTATCGGCTGGCAGCAGCAGCCATGTCTGGCTGCCAATGTCTACAAAAAAGGGAAAAATCAGCTCGCAGCAGCTCGCGGCAGCGGTTGTGAGCAATGGCAGCACGCAACAGCGGTAGCAGCTTGTAACAGCCGTGGTGTTAGTTGCCGCGGGCAACAACAACAGCACAACGACGGCAATAGAAGCAACAGCAGTAGTGGTTGCGGCCAGAACAGCGGTAGCAAGCAGTGCTGCTGCGAAGCACTATTGCATAGCACTGATGTACAGCTGCACAAAAGCTGCGTAGCATTGCATAGGGCTGCGGAGGGCTATGCAAGGCTACGTAGGAATGCACAGAGCTGTACAGGCCTGTAGAGGGATGCACAGAGCAGCGTAGGGCAGGGGGTGACGTAGTTACCCCCACCAAGGAGTCCGCATGACTTCCAAGAAAAGGCGCTGGCGTAAAACACGCCAGCGAACAAAATGCTATTGTTGTTTTGCTAGGATAAAAGCTAACATCAATTTTGGTTTTGCTGATGTCAGTAATTTTGGGGTCAAAATGCCATTTTTCTTGATGTCTCAACTTCTTGAGAAATGCGGTTGGTTTCTTTTCTGGAGCATCTTTGACGTTCGACCCCACACTGAGCACTTTGATGGCGCCAGTTCTTGACAAAGGCAAAGGCCTCGGAGACCCCTCTTCTTCCTCCTCTTCGGGCATTATGAACCCACGGTCGCAGTCACTTGCGATTGACAAGCTTCATCGGACGTAGGATGAGATACGTTGGCAGCAGCAGTGGCAGAGCGACGCATTGTAGGAAAAAACTGAGCTACTACGGGGTCGTTTGTGAGCCTCACAGCAGCCACCTAGAGGATTTACTCTAGGTGCACCATCTGTTCAGCAATTTTCATCGTACACAACGCCGCGGCCTTAGCACCCCTCATCATAGGTGGACGCCTGAGACGAGGAGGAGATAGAGGATGGGACACGTAAGGACGAGATTCATGTCCTTGAGGAGCGCATTTGCGAGCTATGTCTGGGGTCACAACTTCTCACCCCGCCACCTTCTTGTCATCAGGATTAGGCATGTCGTTCAACAGCGTTCACTTTTTATGGCATTTCTCTCATTGGTGGTCTTCATATACTCCGTCCACCATCTCCTGAGCCTGAGGTCATCCTCCCCACGGAGCGGCGACTGAAGGACTTTGAAACACCTCCACCCTCATAGGATAGCGACGAGGGATTCATTTGCCAGGAGAAATTGTTTCAAGTGTGGGCCAATTCTGAGGGCGTCTCGTCCTAGTACCACAGTTAGTACCAGAATCGCGATGCTCACCAGGTACAGAGAGCAACGAGAGCAATAGATGGTCTTCTCTATGCCATGCTACGGGAGATTGTGGTCGACTTTCGCCCCTTTCTCGGTGAGACCGGGACCAGGACTGGAGCACATCTGTGTAAGGGCTAGGAGCTGGCCCTGACTCTTCTCACTGCGGAGACCCATGCTACGAGGGCCACCCGACTATGTGAGTTTTATTCCCTCTCTCAGGGTCCCACGGAGCTTGCAGCTGACTGCTGGAGGCGCGCAATGCGCCTTTACATGCGCCTTGGGACCGGTGACAGGACGCACTTGTCGACACTCGACACCATCATCATGGGGGCCCACTTGGACCACGTGAAGCTCTTTACGGGCTTCAATCGTGTGGCTCTCTCTCAGTTTTCGGAGTCACTCCAGCTAATTTCGTGGGCCCATCGCTACTTCCTGCAGACCACATCGGCTCATGAGGTTGCTATCACCCATCAGCAAAGTCCACTTGTTGCAGTAGTGATTGCGACCCCTCCTACGCCTTTGTCCCAGCTTACCAGCCCCACCTCCACCGCTTCCTCCTCCTCCTCCTCCTCTACCCTGAAGGGCCACACTGAGGGCATATCAGCGGCCGTACAGGGGAAGAAAGGGAGGAAAGAACATGGGAACAAGTATTAGCAGTAGCAGCAGCAACAGGTGGTGCGTAGTGGTAGTAGACGCTCTGTCCCCTGCTACAATTGTAGAGGCGCTCACCGCTACATGAAGTATGAGCAGCCCCTTGAGCGGACTCGGATCATGCGTGACCTTCAGGCGGCACACATGCAGGGGATTTCCTCAAGTGACACACGGCCAAGGCGCGCCGCAACCACGATTGCAGGTGATGCGTCCATTTCATCAGGCAATAGAAGTGATATGGAACCTCGAGATCGCGGAGCGTCATCAACCGCCGGCGCTTCGTACTCAGGGAGATGCGAGTGTGTTGTCACAGCCGAGCGGTCTCGCGACAACTTGCCTTTCTACATCTGTTGTCCATGGTGCTGCTTGTGATGGAGCTTAGTTGGCTTGCGATGAGGATGGACCAGACATTACCGACTACCTTGACGAGTCACAGACTTGCGTTGTTCGTTGTTGTCCTGAGTCCTCTACTGAGCGTCCAGCAAAGATGGAGTGTTCTGTGGCATGTTGCACAGTGTCAACAGCGGGTCGTGAGCTGAGTGGCTTCTGGATCATTGACTCTAGTGCCAACAATCACATGACATGTAGTCATAGTGATTTCATTGTGTTGGGTCCCGTTGCATATGTTTTGTCCATTCATAAAGGGTCTGGTCAGTCGTTGCCTGTGCGAGGAGTTGGGGTTGTGTGGTTTGATGGTCCTTATGGCCCCTTGTACATTCTTGATGTGCTCTGTCCCTGCTCTTGAGCTCAGCTTGCTCTCTATTCGTGCATGCACCAGGATGGGCCTCACTATTGAGCACTCTACTGGTCCGGCTACAGTGAATGCTCTTGACGCACGTGCCATCGTGCTTCATGCCTCTGTTGTTGATGACCTCTATCATGTTTCTTGTTGCATTCCCTCTGGTTATCCCCCTCCCTAATCTGTGTATGTTTTTGTCACTGGTGTTATCTCTCCTGAGCACTAGCACTTCTCACAGCATTGCCTTTGCCATGTGAGCTCAAACACTGTGTCTAAGCTCATTTGATCTCAGCCAGCCCTCGGTCTTGATGCAGCTTCCTTTGAGAAGCGGCCCAAGACCGGTTGCCTTTTTTGCGCCCAGGATACGATGCATCGCTGCTCTTACCCTGACTCCTCCTCTTGGGCAATGCGCCCACTGGAGTTGGTCCACTCGAACCTTCTTGGTCCCCTCCAAGTGGAGTCGCTCTCTGATCGGGGTCGATATGTTCTCACCCTGACCGATGACTTCACTCGGATGCGGTGGGTGTATAGCCTCCGCCACAAGAGCGACGTCGCGTTGGTTGTCCGCCTGTGACTTGTGATGGCTGAGCGACAGTCTCGTCACCCCCTAAACACGTTCCGCTTGGATCCTGGTGGTGAGTTCTAGGCGAGATGGATGCTTACTTTGCTGAGCACGAAGTCTTTCACCAGCCTTTTGCCCCTGGTAGACCCCTGCAGAACGGTTTGTCTGAGTGTTGGAACTACACCATGGAGGATGCGGTTCGCTCTATGCGGTCTGAGTGAAGTATTCCGGAGTCCTTTCCCTTTAAGACATTGTCCTTCATGACGTGGATCTGGAACCGCTTGGCGCTGTTGAAAAATTGCCCCTTTGCATGCCCAATTGCGGCGCCCGGAGGCGCTGACGAGCCAAAAAAGAGAAGTAAAACCTCACCGGTGATGTAGCAGCTTGAGGGTTGCTTGGATCCTAAAATAAAGGATGGCCCCTAAACGTTGACGAGTTTCTTAATCTGGTGGAAGTTGTTTCACCGGAATCGGACAAGTAATTAGGGAGATATGGGCTTCCAAAGTTGGGGTGTGTGCTTCGGCTCTTGGAGCCGGCCGCAATTCGATTTTTGGTGAATAATCGACCGGGCCAAGTAACAAAAGTGCCATCTGGAGATTTTGCTCCGGAAGGTTTGCCGGGGCGTCTGGTGGACAATCCACCGGATCCTGTAGTGCAGTTTGTGACTGAGGGACTTAGCCAAAAACCTGGCTCGACGTCCGAAAATCAATAGTACGTTTTGTTACTCGGGGACCTAGTCAAAGTTTTGACTGCAGGTCCGCGGACAGGTTTCAAAGCATGTCACACCCCATCACCAAACTCGACCCAAAAGTGGGGGAGGTGAGTCAAAACAGTGCAGGGAACCCCTACATCACGTTCAATGGGATCTACGCCTCGGCAAAGGCGCTTGGCACGTGAAGGAAGGCGCCACTATGTGTGCGTACCATGGAGGCGTTTGTCGTTTCTGTGGTGGGTGAGACCCGCACTTCGACAAGCGTAAATTGGGCTACGCTTGGCCGAATTGCGCGCAGTTTGGTGCGTTGGAGAGCTCATGACTAGCCCTAAAAATGTTTTGATCATGTTCATGTACATAATATAACGCAAAGTGACGTTACCTTCTTCACAAAATTGACTGTCTCAAATCCCCTTCCACATAGCGCCAGGCAACTAGAAAGCTCACGCTTCATCTCCAAACTTGCCCAAACATGCCGTGCAAATGCTAGACGGTCAGAGCCACATTGGAAAAGAATTTCCAACAGCCGCATGGTCCACTTCCAGACCATGTTAGGCCGTACGAACTGTGGTTTGGCCATCGTGCTGATCTCTGTCTCGCCCCCATTTGGGGGTCCCTCGCCTGCGTCTGGTACACCGAGGACCAATAGGGGTCTAAGGTCTCACCTCGCGGACGCATGTGTTCCTTCCTCGGCATCTCCCCACGGTCAAAGGCTTGGCGCTTTTGGGACCCTACTCGCCATCGCATTGTCGAGTCTCGAGATGCTCTCTTCTTTGAGGCTCTAACCTATCGTTACCTATCCATCATTTTTGTCGCTGGCCGCCGACCACGGCCCTACGTGTGTGGCTTCTTGGCGGATGGGGGAGACTTGACCTGCGGATGGGTCCGTCCGGGCCCCCTCACCTGCGGTCCGGTCTCTGGCTACTGACGATCCCGCCATCGTGGCTGTGGGTCTATTAGCCTCATTAGTCCCATCTGGCACAACTCATCCCGTGTCGGTGTTAGACCGTTCTGGCTCATCTGATCCCGTGCCAGTGTTGGTGCCCTCTAGCACACCTGATCCAGTCCCGATGTCAGACCCTTCTGGTATATCTGATCCCGTGCAACTGTCGGTCTCCTCTGACACACGTGTTCTGGTGCCAGTGTCAGACCCTTCTGGCACACCTGGTCCCGTGCTAGTGTTGGTCCCCTCTGACACACCTGATCCGTGCAGGTGTCACATCCCTCGGGCACATCTGATCCTGTATGAGCATGAGTCCCTCAGACGTACCCAATCCCGTGCCAATATTAGTCTCCCATGTCACACCCACTCCTGTGCATGCACCTATTTCACCTACAGCTATGGCCCAACAGTCTTCTCCGCAACTTGAGGTGAACACCTCTGCGTTGGGCTACTCCGGCGAGCCCGGGGGTCGTCTCGGACCACTGGCCTCCAGGGCTCAGCGGAATGCTGACTCGGCGTCTAGGCACCCGACTCATACTGTTTGGAGTGGTAAGCCTGGCATAGAGGCCCTTGGCCTGAGTGTCCAGGAGGACTACAGTGAGGTGCATCTGGAATGCCTTGTCAGCCACGAGTTGGTCTCATGAGAGTTCTTGGTCGCTTGCAATGCTGTAGCCAACCTTGTTGTGGTGAGACTGAGTCCAGAGGCATGTGTCTAAGCAACCCAAAGCTCTCCCTTGATGACGCTTGATCCAGGAGCATTCAAGGAAGCATTATGAGCTAATGATGCAGACTTGTGGCATGCAACTTGTGAGGATGAGCTCAGAGCCATCTAAGAGCACGGGATGTACGAGCTTGTCGACATCCCGCCTAGGCGGAAGGCTGTACAGGCTGTGTGAGTTTTTTGCAAGAAGGTGAAGCCGTATGGTGCACTTGTTTGCTACAAGGCTCGCTTGACGGCCAAATGATTCTCAGGTTAAGGGTGTAGATGTGATTGACACCTTTGCACCCGTTGGTCGCATGACTACCGCTCGCGCTCTGTTTGGGGTTGTTACTCAGCACGACTGGGAGCTACACCAGATGGATGTGAACAATGCGTTCCTCCCCGTCATCTTAAAGGAAGAGATCTACATGGTTCAGCCACCTGGATTCAAGGTCGGTGACAAGGTCTGGTGCTTGCAAAAGGCCTTGTACGGCCTGAAATAGTCACCGAGGTGATGGAACTTGGAGATCATCGGCATACTGACACGTGCCGGTTACGTGGAGAGTGACGCTGACATGTCCCTCTTTCTTAGACGGGCAGCTGAGAGCCTCACCGCCATCCTGGTCTACGTGGATGATCTCGTGATTGCGTCTCTTTCAATGGAGACTGTGAAAGAGGCCAAGGCACTCCTTCTGGCTACCTACAGAATAAAGGACCTTGGTCCTGCAGCTGTGTTTCTTGGGATGGAGATCGTGCATGATCGCCAGCTACAGACACTCTTATTGCATCAGGCACTATATGCCCGCGTTGTAGGGGAGCGGTTTGCTGACCTCCTTGGTGCAGTTGCCATAGCCTCCACCCCCATCACACATGAAGGGCAGGATGCTCTGAAGGTGGATGATCCATCAGAGCTGGGGGAGACAGTGGGCGTGACCGTGTACTTGCACGTGATTGGCTCATTGATGTACTTGGCCACCACCACACAACCCGACATTGCCTTCACCGTCAACCTCCTTGTGTAGTTTTCACAGTCTCTTCGGGTCAGGGCCCTTCACGCGGCTGTGCAAGTGGTGCGATAAGTTGTGTCCACATCGTACCGCAGACTCTGCTTTCGACGGCAATGTTTGGTGGTAGTCGACGACTACATAGACAGTTACTGGGCGTGGAGTCCTGATGGGCGCAGTCGCACAAGCTATGTGTTCCTACATGGTGGCGCCGTTGTGTCGTGGCGCAGCGGCAAGCAAGGTTGTATTCCACATAGCTCATCAGAGACTGAGTATGTTGCCCTGGGGGCTGGGGCTCATGAGGCGGTGTGGTTACAACGTCTGTTTTGTGAGTTGCGTTAGTCTGTGCCTTGCGTCGTTCTACGCTGTGACAACCAGAGTGTTCTTGCCATTACAGATAACTCTGGTGTGTTTCATCCACACACAAAGCACATTGTTGTTGAGCATCACTTCCTGCTTGATCTTGTGGAGCGACAGTTGATCTCCGTCATCTGGGTCGGTACGGACATGCAACGGGCTGACCTTTTGACCAAGGCACTTACGCGCGAAAGTTCATGGTGGCCATTTTTTCTGTCAGGCTTTGCCCCTTGCCTAAGTGTGGCTGAGAGTGGGGTGTGTGAGCATGGACTACTGAGCATCTTGTTGCACACTTGTGTCAGTTTTGTACGTGTATGGACATGCCTACCATTGGGTTATGGGGGAGTGTTGTGATGTGAGCCGTCGCCGTCTGTTTGTACACCTTAGTGTGACCACTCGGCCGTGTCCATGCTCGTGCAGATCGTTGATGTGGACGCAGCTGGCATCAGAGCACGGACGAGTGGTGGCTCCACCCACCAGCAGCTGCTGGATAGCTACCACGACATCTTGGGTGCTTGCCTGGGTGCTTTGTGGTTTTTCTACAGACGCCAGAGTTTTCTCGATGGACTGGCTCTTGAGCCCGCTTTGTATGTTTTACATTGTCTATACAGTGATCGATGCCAGACTTATGCGTATGCTAGTCGTAGCGTGTGACTTGAGATTCTGCATCTCTAGGTTCAGACGGTGTTGCGTTTGGATACCTGTGTACAGAGTTACGGCCAAAGTGGTGGTTTTGGGTCGATTTTAGGACAAAGTGACACTATCGCGTGCGTCACCCACCGTGCACCATGGCAGCTATTCATGCTATGTGCTGGTCAGTTGTCATTCCTCTATGCATTACAAAGCTATTGGACCTTATGAGACTTTGCGCGTCTCCCTAGCCTGACCCTTGATGTTTTTTGCACCTACTTGCTCGCTAGTGCGCCAGTTGACGGGACAGTGTTGCCAAGTCAGCAGCAACAAGGTTAGGAAGCTTCCTAGTAGTTTCTCAGGGTCTCCATGTCACACCGGTAAAACTAACCAAGTGCGCGGGTATCGACCAGCATAACCTCGCCCATAGTATCATGCCACACCAAAAGCAAGCACGCTCTCCTCATAATGGTGTCAGATCAAAGCCCACACACCAACACTCCCCCTGGGCTGTAGAGCCCAATAATGTGACATCTATAGCATGACACACACACACATACACACATGCACACACACACACACACACACACATACACACACACACACACACACACACACATACATACACACACACACACACACACACACACACACACACACACACACACACACACACACACACACACACACACACACACACACACACATACACACCTGTATAAGAAGTACATGATAGTCTCAAGTTGCTAGGTCTCCTCGTCATACCGCCAGGTATGCATGTCTTGACCACCACCATAGAGTAGTGTCTCTATGTGCTATGCACAAGGAGGCGTCGAGCAAATGTACACGCGCCAACACTCCCCCTGTGTGGTAGAGCCCAACAGGTAGAGCAAATCTGAGCAAAGCTGCGCACAACATCCTCCCCTGAGGAGGGAGCACAGCTCCTCCATGGCCACATACACCTGCATAGCAACAACAAGGGTGAGAACAATGCTGATGGGACATACACACTTGTAGCCTCACCCCACTGCGTTTTCAACACTGTCTTCATCGTCGTCACTCTCATAGTTTTCAGAGCTCTTGTCACCTATTGCTCTGATTGGTGCTGCGCTAAGGACCTCCTCCAACTGCATCACTTGCTGTATGTCTGCCGGCTGCTGAGCCGCACATCACCACACGGACTCTGGTTTGTCGGGACACGTGTACAGCTCATCTTGCTCTGCTGCGGCTGCCTAGCGGCCGGCTGCATCTGTTGCATGCAGACGGTCAGACGCAAAACGAGCCTGGCGGTGGACCTCGATCGCGTGCATGTCGGCACGAGCCACGGCCTCCTACAACCTTGCCACCTTGTCGTGCAGGTCAGCCGTCGGATCATCTGCTGCTTGGTCTCCAACTTCTGACAGGGCGTTGACACGAGACAACACGTCGGCATCTGTAGTGTCTACATCTCTACGAGATGCTGCTGTAGAGGCACCGTCTGTTGCTGACACACCAGTCACTTGGCTGTCGACTGGTGGCCACATGACGGCATCCGTCGGTGGATCTGCCTCCGTGGGGTCATCGCCATCATTGGGAGCCCATACGTCCTTGGAATCCTCCAGACCCTTGGTGCGTAGCCAATCGTCTACCTGTTGCTGAACGTCCGCACGACACCGACGTGCATCCTGTAAAGACCATTCAGCTGCCTCGAGACGTGTTTGTACATCCTCTACACACTCCTTGGCAGCCCATTGTGTTGGAACATCTGCAGTGTAACAACGGTTGCTGGCCTCTCTGAGCTCAGCCATGAGACCCTACATGGTGCCTCCGCTCGAGCCACGACTGCCTCCTACTCATCGACCGCCGAGCATAGGCGCTCGGGTATGGGAACTGCGGGTCGGATGAGTGTTGCTGTGTTGTTGGCTGGAACTGCCATGGTATCAGCGATGTAAGTGAGGGCAGCCATGAGCCGGAGGTCTGTAGTTTGCTTTGCATCCTCCACGGTAGGTGCATCTATAAAGATGACTGCTGCAGGCTCATCAGATGCTACGGACACATGTGCCCCTGACTATCAGCAGTTTCAACCATGGTAATGACTCCTACACAGGCCGCTGCCGATGAGGAATCCATTGATGTCACTTCCTCCAGCAATCTACCCAAGTCCGACCACCTCCACACTGCACCATACAATGTCCACTCAGCATCCTCAAGGTGCGTGTACACATCCTTGACGTCTACTGGCACTAGCCGACGACCCACAGCGTCCGCGGTGCTCCAACGTGTGCTCGCTACACGTAACTCAAGAGTAAGATCGTGTAGGTGCTTGTCCGCATGTGCCACTGCATACTCCTGGTCACAAAGCACAGAGCGTAAACGCCCCAGCATAGGGGCCGGCTCAACTGCTAGTGCATCAACTACTGCTCGAGCTGTGTCCTCCACGATGAATACACCTCCATAGACAGCTATGGTACTGGCACCGGCCATAGTGGTTGCGCTGGCAACGTCAATGTCCCCTGCGTCTCCGAGTGCCCCTCTTGCATGTGTACCCATTTTGACTGATGCTGCGGCTGAAAGAACGTCTACCCCTATGGAGGCCGTAACGGCTGCTGCAAGGGTGACGACTATTGTGATGTCTGCACCAACAAGGACATCCACTCTTGTTGTCTCGTCTATAGAAACAACTTGTACTGCTGCTACTGTCACAACGTCCGTGGCTATCGACACGCCCACTGCCCGGACGTCTGCTCCAAGGGCGTCAGCTGTCACCGCCACTGCTGCTATAGCCTTGTCTGCTGCTACTGCCACACTTGCCACATCAGTCGCTGTTATTGTAGCATCGCCTATAGTCTTTATCCCCATCTCCATTGCTACGTCTGCCTCCAACGCCATGTCGGACCACTCGTCTGCCTCCGACTCCGCGTCGGACCACTCCTCAGATGACTTGTCCTCACTGAGAACACCCTATCGTGCAGCACCGTCTGTCACATCCCTCCTGCACTCTCCAGTGGTCGTCAGCGCACACTCCATCCCCCCCTCAACCGCCACATCAGTGGAAGCTGAGAAGGATTACTGCACCAACCCTACGACTGGGGACGAGGGAGTCAGCTCAATGGTAACTTCTGTAACTGCTTGTGGTGCTGTTGTCGGCACTACTGTTGCTGGCTGGACACGTCTAGCCTGACGTGCCATCCACTGTCTTACCTGGTGAGTGCATGCACAAGTGCAAGCACAATGAGAGAAAGCTGAAGGGACTACCGGAGAAGTGGAGGGGTCAGAGATCGGGATGACTCCAACAAACTCCAAGACAGAGCGAAGGGCGTCGGATTTAGAACTGAGGTCGGCATGCGATGACACTGTCAGAGGTGAGGATGGCAAAGAGGAAGATAGGGTTATCTCTAGCAGCATTGTGGTAACGTCCTACTTAGAGACCATATGGTCTGTGAGCTATTGCACCATGCACGTTAGACCCTGGAGCTCGGCGTATAACACCACCGTAGCTCCATTGAGGGGTGCAACAGTATCGGCTGAAAACGTCTCTGAGTTGAATGGTGAAGAAGAAGGGCGGGACCGTATCTAGGAGGGTCGCCATCCGGCAGGGCGCTGGTGACACTGGCGCCGCCATTGTGCCGATCGCCATAGTAGTAGCAAGCAAAGCCGTTAGAAGCTCGAGACGTGTGCCACAGCTACAACTACTAGTTTGGACTCGACGCTTGCCACGCATGCAATGTCGACGCCAACCACTGGTCGCACTCCCTGCCACGCCAGTGTGCTCATCTCTCGAGCTAGGCATAAGTGAATGCACAAGGCACTTGCTCCCGCTGGCACAAAGCCACAAGGGGAGATTGGCGATCTATGCACAGTCTCTCAGATGTGCTGCGACGGGGAGGAAGAGGAGGGGTCTCCTGGCCCCTTGCCCTTGTCACGGACCAGCGGCGTCAGTGCTGCTCAACATGGTTCTAAACGTCAATGATGTCAGAATTAGAAACCGTTGGCGTTTCTTGAGAATTTGGAACGCTAGTAAAAAATGATATTTCAGCCAAGAATTTGGCTGTGTTAGTGCCGATGTCATCACCTACAGTGATGACGTCAGCATTAAGGTTGTCCAAATGAAGCAAACTTTAGAGCGATTATGTGCCAAATGATTCTAAATGCAATGGCGGTGGTTTTTTGGAAATAAAATTTTGAAAAAATGCACGATTTCTTATTCAGCCCAAAATCCAGAAAAAAAACCTAGATCTAAGAGCGTTGTTTCATTTCCTGGAGCCTACAGGGCATGAAATGAGGCGGGAGTGGTAGCGATGGATAGGGGTTTGGAAGAGATTTCCAATGAGCTTGTGCACGCTGAAAACGGTGGTCAAATGGAGCGATTGCACTCTCTCACGTCCATGGGGGGCGGTGTATGCGACTTGAGTAAAGCTTGTGGGACCCTTCACAGAATCCTTCTCAACATCACATGCCTCAACTGCTACTGGAAAGGTTTGGGAAACCCTTGGCTGCCCTGCGGTGGTTGTGGGATGGTGGTGTGGTTGCAAGGGTGTGTCCGCTGCTGCAATCTATTGCGGTGGGTCACCATGGCTTGGTGGGTCCTCCCAGGACGGTGGCTTTAGCTGTGACTCTCACTGCTGCTGCCACTGCTGCGTCTCTGCTGCGCAGCTCAGCAAGGAATGCCTTGTCAATCTGATACCAAATGTAACGAATGGACGGGAAGCTTGGTCCACTGGGCCAAAACTGCTGTAGTTGAGGATCTCCAACCCTTAACTCATCCCGTCCAACGCCCCACAGGCCAGGTTCAGTCCAAGCCACGTGGCACACTTCGCTCTACATTCCTCCCACGTAGGAATGGACTCGCCCTCGGTGCCCACAATGGGTACTGAATCCCAGCGCTCTGATACCATGAGAACCTTCCTAATTGCTTGCCACTTAACTAAGCGTCATTCCTGAGTCAGTGTGTGATGACAGTCACAAGTCATGCACGGATCTGGAAGGGTCTGGATAGGGATACGTACAGAGTGTTAGGAAGCTCAAATTGAATGGTATTGCAGGGAGAGATGACAAACAACTAGCACACAACAAAATTTGTTGCTACGGTGCATGGCGGGTGACGCACATGATAGTGTTAGTTTGTCCTAAAACCGGCCAAAAACTTTTGTTTTGGCCGTAACTCTGCGCACGGGTATGCAAACACAACACCGTCTGAATGTAGAGATGCAAAAATCTTGAGCCAGACACATCGACTCGTTACACGTACAGGTATGGCATCGATCGGTGGACAGACAATGCAAAACATGCAAATCGGGCTCGAGATCCAATCCATAGAGAAAAATCTAGCGTTTGCAAAAAAAACAACAATGGACCCCGGCAAGCACACGGGATGTCGTGGCAGCTGTCTCGCAGCTGCTGATGCATGGAGCCACCACTTGTCGGTGCTCCTGCGCCAGCTGCGTCCGCATCAGGGATCATGTTGCCGTGCTCTCCAGTACTGTTGCCCCACACCACCAGTGCGGGGTGTACGGGTAATCACCATGGTCGTCGCTCGTGACGGGTGGAAGCCACACAAACCAACAAGTACAAGTCCTAACAACGTGGAGGCCCTGCGCTGAGGGCTCACGTCACGCTGTCCGCCGGCAGAGCCACAACGGAATGCTACCAAAGTTTCTTGGCAGCTTCCTTTGTTGCGTCTGCCATCTTGGCAATGACAAAACTAAGTGGCTGTGCTCTGAGCCGCCATAGCAACCGTAGTAGCAGCAGCGACTGCAATCGAAGCAAAACCTACAACAGCATCAGCCCTGTGGCAGTAGCAGCAGCGGACGCTTTTGGTTGATGTGGCGGCAGTGCCACAGCAGCAGCTGCATATCGCTAGATGTGGGAGCAACACCATCTCTTGCGATTGCCTTCAATTGCAGCTGCAACGGCAGTAGAAATTGAAGTTGTGAGGGGGATCATTTGTCACATCTGCAGTTGGCACTGGAGCAACAACAACATTAATAGTAGCAGTGGCAGCCACAGCTCGCCGCAACACCGCTCGCAGCCCGCAGCTGAAGTAGGAGCAACACTAGTAGCAGGTGTTGGTGCTTGCAACAAAGTGCGCATTGTATTACGCAACAACAGCAAGCGACAACAAGTAGTACCGGTAGCTAGCAGCGAGCAGCAAGCATCAGCAATAGCAGCAGTAGCTACAGAGTTGCACGCAGTTGCAAGCCACGTGCCATCACGTGCTACTATGCGTCAGTACGCGCCTGCATCCGCAGCTCGCACCAACAGCAGCCTTCGCAGCACGCTTGACACTTGCAGTAGTAACCAGCAACAGCGTGGACATTTGCCAGGAAGATGCATCGAAGCTTCCTGCCACTCCTTACCAGTCCGTCACGTGGTGGCCAAAGGGCTCGTGGTCCGAGTACCTTGGGAGACCTTATGTTCTCTGACTCGTATCCATCCATTCCTGCACTCAAGGATAACAGAGGGTAGGACCCTCACCGTCTTTTCTTTGGCAGCACAACGTCGTCTGTGATGTCACCGCTCAGCGCCTCTTGGGCGCCGCCTCACTCGGCCCCGTCGTTCTACGGTCTGCCTTTGGCGGCGTACCTGCCTCCTTCATGGCTGTGCACATCAGCCACGTGCGGATCATCATCCGCCAGCTACACGCCGTCATAGTGGTTGCCCCCATCAGCTGTACCCATCATTACGAATCCTCCTCCGCCAGCCGTCTCAGGCCCCTACCACCTGTCTACCCAGTATTCCGTCGCCTCCCCTTCAGCGTCTTCTCCACTGCAACCACATGTTGTCTCCTATGGTGTGAGTTTGGCAGTTGGCTCCCGGGGTGACCATTGTGAGTCAGATGGATCCCTTCAAGGAGCATCGTCGGGTAGTCCGGGTGGAGGAATGGCAGCATGTTACCTTTCCACGGCTTTTGGCCCATTGTCTTGGTCATGCTCCGCGGCCTGCTGCCAGTTCAGGTCATGTCGTTGCGTGTCATGTCTTGTCTCCTGTTTGTGTTCTCATAGTTTTTGGATTCTTGATTATGGAGCCACTCACCACATGACATCGTTGCGTGTTGCGTTCATGCCGTTGGGGCCTGTCAAGGAGGTCCGTTTTGTCCATACTGGATCAGGACAGATGCTGCCTGTCCAGGGCGTTGGTGTCGTGTGATTTATTGGTCCCTCTGATGATGTCTTCCTGCCTGATTTGTTGTATGTTCCTGCACTTGAGGTGAGCCTACTGTCGGTCACCACCCTCAATGCTCAGGGTATGGACTTTGTCAAGTCTCGTGGCATTGGTACTATTTTGTTGTGATCGTCTGGGCTTGTTCTGCTCCTTGACCTTTGCTGTGATAAGCTCTATTGTGTGCCTCTGTTTGCACCTAGCGCACCTGCCACTGCCATTGCTCACGCTCATGTTTCCCCTATGCTTTCTGCTGAGCATGTGTGCTTGCTTCATCTTCTCCTTTGCCATGTGAGCACCGCTGTAGTTTACAGCTTGCTGCATCATCAGCCCGCCACTGGTCTCGATGCTACCACATTTTCCGCTCCTTGTACCGCTGACTGTATGGAATGTGTGCAAGGCAAGGTGCGAATGCACCTTGCCTTGCACACGTTTCCCTTTCCCTGTGTCCATGTCTCGCACCCATGAGCCTCTCGCTCTTGTCCATGCCGATGTCATGGAACCGTTCCCAGTCGAGTTCCTTGGTTGTAGTTGTTATGTCCTGTGTCTGACTGAAGACTTTTCTCTCTTGCGTTGGATTTTTCCCCTTTGTCTGAAGAGTGATGTCGCTTCCACGATTGAGTCTTGGCTTGTCCAGGCAAAGCGTGCCTGCCAGCACAAGCTGCAGGTGTTTTGTTCTGATTGTGGTGGTGAGTTCATTGGACCCAGCTTGCGTTTCCTTATGCCAGTCGGTATCCGGTTTGAGTCGTCCGCCCCCTATACCCCTCAGCAAAATGGTTGTTCTAAATGTGAGAACTACACTCTTGCAGAGGGGGTTTGCACTGTGCTAGTCGAGTCCGGCCTGTCTGAAGCTTTCGCTTATGAGGCCATGAAGTACATGACTTGGGTGTAGAATTGGGTCCCTCATGGGCCTCTTCCACACCACGTCACTCCATTCGAACGTTGGTACAACCGTTGCAGTGACACGTGCCTTGCAAGGGTTTGGGGTTGCATTGCTGGTGTCTGGCTTCCTCAAAACCAAGGGGATGAGCAGCTCTCCCCGTGTGGGCGTCTGTGCGCGTTCATTGGTGTCTCACCACAATCCAAGGCATGGCATTTTTGGGATCCAGAGAGTCGTCCTGTCATTGAATCACTTGAGGCTCTCTTCTTTGAGAGCAAGTTTAATCGAGACATTTTCCATTACGTCCCCTCTTTTGGCCCATTTTCGTGTGTTTCCGGCAGCTCTTGGGCCGGCTGGCCCTCGGACGGCCCTCCGCACTCATAGGTGTCCTTCGTCTCACCTACGCCCCCGCCGGCTTCTATCTTAGCTCCCACGTCTGTGTCACTCCTTGCATCACTGTCTGCATCTTTGGCACGTGCATGATCGCCGACCTTCCTGCTTGTGTCCGCATCCGCCTCTTTATCCTCATCTATGCTTGCGTCATTACCCGTGTCATCACCTTGTGCTATCTCCTCTTCGTTTCCAGCATCATATCCTGCGTCCTTACGTGTGTCATTGCTTGCGTCATCTAACGCCTCTCCACTTCACCCTGATCCCTTGCTGGTTCCTTCTGCAATGGACCTTGTGACTCCTCCACTCTCGTCTGTTCCTGCCCCATGCAGTCGGGCTCCAGGTGGTCGCCTACATCCCTTGCAGTCTTCCTCTCAATCTGTCCCCTCTACCGGTCGTTTTGTGCCCGCTCGTCTGTCTGGCTCGGCCTCGGCCCTTCCCACTGACCAGCCAGCTCTTGCCACCGGACTGGATGTGCTTGGTCTGGCAGCGGCTGTTGTGCAGTCCAACATAGTACCCGGCTATTCCTTGATCGCGGACGAGATTTTTGTTCTATCACAGCTGGCGAGCCTCGTCCTGCTATGTCTCACGTCTATGTCGCAACTGCACTCACTTCGCGTGGTAGCACAATCCTCCCTCCTGATCCAGACACCGCCCGCCAAGCTCGCTCTGCCCTAGATGCTCCTCTCTAGGAGCAGGCTATGCGTGAGGATTTCAATGTAATCACAGAGCATGGCATTTATGACCTGGTGGACCTCCCACGTGGTCGCAAAGCCATTGCTGTACATTGGGTGTTCTGGCTCAAGCGTAAGCCCAACAGCATGGTTGAGCGATGTAAGGCTTATCTCACTGCCAAGGGCTTTTCCAAAGTGCCTGGCGTCGACTACGATGCCACCTTTGCCCTTGTAAGAAAGTATCCCGCTGCCAAGGCACTACTGAGTTAGGTGGCCTAGCATGATTGGGAACTCCACCAAATGGACGTCAATAACACATTCTTACACAGTCACCTGGACGAGGAGATCTACCTCGCTCAACCGCTTGACTTTGATGATGGTACCGGCCATGTCTAGCGCCTTCACAAGGCATTGTACGGGTTACAAAAGTCTTTGCACTGCGGGAACCTCGAGATTTCTGCCACCCTTGAGCACGGTGGCTATTGTTGTGGTCCTGTTGACCTCGCTCTTTTTGTCAGTGCTCCAACGACACCGTTCGTTGCCATCTTGGTCTATGTGGATGAGCTCCTCATGGCCTTGCCGAATCCATAGGCTGTCTAGGCTGAAAAGGACCTTCTCTAGTCTGCGTTTAAGATGAAGGATTTTGGTCTTGCTTGCGTCTTGTTGGGCATGGAGATTGAGCGTGACCGTTTGCGTTGCATGCTCACCGTGCATCAAGCCGGGTATGTCCATACTCTTGGGGAGTGGTTTGCTGACCTCCTGGCTGTTGTTCACCATGTGTCTATGCCTATGAAGCTTGCTAGGTAGAGGCTTCTGAAGACCGCTGATCCTGTGCGGTTGGGGGAGCTGGTTGATGTCACGACCTACCTTCAGGTCAATGGGGTCTCTGATGTTTCTTGGCACTACCACACGTGCCGATGTTGAGTTTGAACTCAACTTCTTATCCTTGTTCTTCCAGTGCCCACGTTGCCTCCATCTCAAGGCAGCGTTATGTTTTTTTTGCTACGTTGTGTCCACACCTCGTCTTAGCTTGAGTTTTTCTGCATAGCCCTCTGTCTTTGTTGATGGATACACAGACAGCGATTGGGCTTAGGATTGTGACACGCTCAGCTAGTCCGGTTACATCTTCCTCATCAGTAGCACTGCGGTTTCTTGGAAGAGTGGAAAGCAAGGTTGTTTCGTGCACATGTCGACTGAGGCTGAGTATGTTGCTCTAGGTGTGGGTATCTGTGAGATCATTTGGTTTTGTTGCCTCATGCAGCATCTATGCCAACCTATTCGCTGCATCACTCTTTGCTGTGACTATGAAAGCACTCGCTGCATTGCTGAGCATAATGGCATTCATCACACTCGCACCAAGTACATCAACATCGAACATCACTTTGTCTGTAAACACATTGTGTATGGTGGTCTACGCCTTATTGGAGTTGACAACCGTCAGCAACACGCTTACTTCCTTACCAAGGCGCTCTGCAGTAGCAAGTTCAAGGTGGCTGTGCATGCTGTTGGTCTCCGGTCTCTTCATGTCAATCCCGGTTGATGTGTCTACGTATCACCCCAATCCTGCCTCTGTGTCATCCGTCCTAGCGCTGATGTGGCTCCTTGCTGCCTTGTCTGGCGCCAGACGCGTCAGACCTCAGACATCTGGCGCCAGACGCCAGATGCTTATGGCGTCTGGCGTCTACGGGTCATGGGGGGGTGTTGACATGTTTGTCTTGGTGACCTCTGGACTTGACACCACTCACATGTAGGCAGGCTACAGTGGTCAACGGCTACTTTGATGGTCTCAGATTCATCTCGCACGTCCCTATGTGAACACAAGTATTTCCTTGGTGGCAAGTTCTCGAGGGCCACTTTCTCGGAAACATCATTTCTGATCTTTGTCAGCTTAGTTCTGTAGAGCTCATTTACTTGCTTTTGCTGCTTCTTTTGGTTTGTAGTTTGGCCACCCGAGTGACCCGTACTATTGCTGGGATCTGTCCAGATGCTGTTTGGTAAGTGGTAGATATCTCTCGGGGAAAGTGCTCAGAGCCTTCAGACCCATGATGTCTTTGATGTTGCGACACTATCAAGTGAGCTGGCGCACTAACAAGCAAAATGTGCAGAGTACAGCAGGGGCTAGGCTAGGGAGATGTGCAAAGTCTCATCAGCCAAGCACATAGTGTAAACACTTGCCACGACGTACGGCGGTTGACGCACACCATAGTGTTAGTTTGTCCTAAAATCGATCCAAATCCACTGTTTTGGCTACAACTTTGCACAAATACAAATACAAAGTCTCGAGTGGGACACAGAGACCACACACATGCATGGGTTTGGCAACGGACGGTAGCCGCAGAATGCAAAACATGCAAATCGGACTAAAACGCCAGTCCACTGAGAAAACGTTTAGAGACTAAAGAAAAACAGTAGAGTGCCACTGCAAGCACTTGGAATGCTATAACATCTCTCTGGCAACTGCTCGTGGATGGGGCCACCACTCGACAATGCTGCGGCTCTTGTGATGTGAGCCCTCCTCGTCTATCTGTATAGCTTACTGTGACTACTCGGCCACGTCTATGTTCGTGCATATCCCTGATGCAGTCCCAGCTAGCGTCGGCGCACTGACGGGTGGTGATCCCACCCACCTGTAGCTCCCAGAAATCTGCCAGGACGTGCCAAGTGCTTGCTGGGGTGCTCTACACCTTTTCTACAATCGCTAGAGTTTTCTTGGTGGACTGGCTCTTGAGCCCGTTTTCCATGCTTTGTACTTTGTGTCCACCAATCCTGTACCAGAATTGTGTGTGTGACCAGTCATAGCGTACGACTTGAGATTCTGCATCTCTAGGTTGAGACGGTGTTGTGCTTGGATGCTTGTGTACAAAGTTATGGCCAAAATGGTTGTTTGAGCTAGTTTTAAGACAAACTGACATTACCGTGTGCGTCACACGCCAGGCGACGCAGTAGGTGTTTTTGTTGTGTGTTTGTCAGTTGTCATTTCTCTCTGCATTACCAAGCTATTGGAGTTTATGAAACTCTGTGCGTCTCCCTAGCCTAACCCTTGCTGTTTCTTGGACCTGCTTGCTTGCTAGTGCGTTAGCTGACGGGATAGTATCGCTATGTCAGCCGCAGGAAGGCTACGAAGCTTCCAAGTAGTTCCTTGTAACATCTGAGCAGCAAGACCTCTCTGGTTGATCTACGCTCTGGAGACGTTGCACTTGCAACAATAGTGATTCAGCGCAATAATCATGTCCTGGGGCACGCCGTAGCAGACATTGATAGGATAGCCATCGTCCCGACATCTGTAGTAGTGGTGTTTTCATCCAACTACCACCATGGTTTGCAACAAGAGCTATGACAATGACAAGTTGCTGTACCCACGCCGAGCGACAGCAGCAGCACAGGGTGGCAGCAGCAATGTATCTGGCTTCCATCCTTAACACAAAAAAGGAAGAAGCAGTGTTCAGTAGCAGCTCACTCCAGCAGCTACAAGTAGTGGCAGCGTGAAGCGGTGATAGCAGCCAAAAGCAGCCGCGAGCCGAAACAACAGCGTAACAGCAGCAGCAGAGGCAACATCAGTATTGTAGTTGTTGTAGAGACAACACCGGCAGCAGTAGTAAGAGCAGAGTACCACAGTAACAGTGGCATCGGCTTCAACATCGTAGCACCACTGGCAGTAATTGTAGTGGCAACAGACATATAGCAGCTGTAGAAATGGCTAATGTCTTGTGGTTGCTCAGCACTGGTGCACAGCAGGACTCTTGTACAGCTATGTAGAAGCTACATAGCAGCTGCGCAGGTCCATGCAGCCTCTGCGCAGCTGCGAGCAAGGAGTGACACTGTCACCCCTTTTGCAGTAATGCAAGCTCTGGGAAAGTAAAAAGGAAAGGCCAGCTTTGCTCACGTAAGGAGACTATTTGCTCAGATACACGCATCGTGCACACTATTAAGCCGGCATGCTTGCGAGTGGTAGTATTGACATGGCATATCCATTTCTTGAAAAAGAATGAGGTAACCGACCCTCACTCGCCATGGTGGATCAAGGATATGAATCACTGATTGAGCATGTCAAGGAGGGTCATGTGACAATCGCTTGATTGTGGCCCTCACTCCCTCGCGAGATCTCGATGGAGCAATGATCCCCTTTCTTTTGACGCATGAACCCCCTATCACGATTTAGGGTTTTGTATCTTTTGTGCAACAGATTCCCTTTCAACGCATAGGGTGTCTCAGACCGCCCACGCAAACCCCTCCCTCAAACATGTACGAACATGTCAAAAGAAGGGTTTGTCATTGTTTGAGGAGATTGATGATGTCAACACTCCGACACCGTATTTCATGCAGTAACGACATGGCGTTTGCGCACTTTTATTGGATATGTTGTTGCTTTTCTTTTTTTTTTACTTGTGGATTAGCAGATTTAAAGCTAAGAATTGCTGGGCATACCATTCCTATTTGATTGAGTGCGGAAACGCCAGCTTAAAACTTGGACATGGTGGGTACGTCATCCTTGAGTCCGAACACAAAATACGCTGGTAATGTTTACACCAACAATTTTTACGTCGGTGTGGAAAACAGTAACGTCATCAGCAGTTGTGTCGACGTTAGCAATTTTTGGTCAAGACGTCAAATTTCCCTGAATTTCCAAATCTTTGAGAAACGCTGTCGTTTCTTCATTTTCACAACTTTGACATTCTGACCTACATTGAGCGACCACACGGTGCCAAGCGGCGATCACAGAAAGCAGCTAATTGATCCCTCTGGCTCTAGCTCCCTGTTGGGCTTGTTGACCCCGCGTACTCAGGTGATTGACGAGCTGCGAGAAATGCAGGATGAGATAAGGCGCCAATATCGGGTGCAATTCGCCACTCTCCGGGACATACAACCTTGTTGTAGAGCCTGTGTGTACTATATCCGGCTCCACCTGGCATGGCTAGATCTACACTATAGGGACAACAGACTACATTTGCTCTCCTGGAGGCAGTAGCACACATTTGAGGAGCAAGATTTAGAGGATAAGGGGGTAGATGTACGAAAACGTGAGATTCGCATTTAGCTGGATCGCCTCCACATCAGCCCACAGTGTCATGACCGTAGTCAGTGGTTGTGTGTCAAGAAGATGACTGTACACATCAGGGCTCATGGGAACATGCAGCACAAGGTGATAGAACCGTGCTGTGAGGTGTGCTATGAAGTGACCCTGGTGCAGTGTCAGTATGTGTGTACCTCTGTTACGAGAGATGGTCATGCGAAGAAAGTTGTCTGCTTCTCCAAGATCTGTCACGCGGTAATGCGCAGTGATTAGTACCTTTGTTTCCTCAACAAGAGATAGAGATGGTGACAAGATCAACAGGTCATCAACGTATAAGAATGGCAACCGGGACACTGTCTGACCAGTGAATGAACAGAGAAGGATCAGAAAGACTCTGTAGAAACCCTCCAAGTTTCAGTGTATGACACATCTCCTTGTTCCAGCATTGTGGGGCTTGTTTTAGCCTGTACAATGCCTTCAAGAGGAGCCACAATCTATCTGTTCCATCCGTGAACCCTGGTGGATGCTCCACGTAGATTTCCTTATCTAGTGGGCCATTTATGAACGCATTCTTAATGTCCATGTGATGAATTTCCCAGTCGTTATGTGCTGCAACTCCAAGAAACACACAGCCAGAGGTGTTTTTTCGCACTGGGATGTACGTGTCTGTGAAGTCTTGACCTGGAATTTGTTGAAATCCCCTGGCCACAAGGCAGGCCTTGTACTTCTCAAAAAGGCCCTGTATGTTCCGTTTAACTTTGTACACCCACTTCACATCTATGGTCTTGCGTCCAGGGGGAAGAGGGACTAGTTCAAAGACTTTGTGTTTGACAAGGGCATTCAACTCATCTCTAATTACCGTCTCCCATTCTGCAGCATCTACGTACCCCCTTGCCTCTTCAACAGTGAGAGGCTCTGGGAGTATGTCAACTGTCTTAGCGGGGCTCACTGTATGGTAAACTTGTCTGTAGTTGAATCTTGGTACGTTCCATTGAGAGCGACGAGCTGGAGCAGGCTGAACAGGGTTAGACTGGACAGCATTGTGTTAGATGGGATTTAGGCCGGGTGGAGACCCAAGGGAATCTGCACTGGTGCTGGCAAGGTCAGTTGGTATGAGCAGATCAGTAGGGACAAGTGTCACCTGTGCAGTGGTCTTATCCCGACCAGATGGTTTTGAGGTGTCTAACTGCACGATTGGGACAAGGATAGGAACGCTGACATACTCAGGATAGCGCTCAGGAACCATGAGAACAGGTGAGTTCTTGAGTCCCTTGAATTCCCGGTAGACATGTGTTCCAAGAAGGAGGCGTCACGGCTCTCTAAGAATGCGTGTTGTAAAGGATCCCAGAACCTCCATGCCTTAGAGTCATGTGACACTCCGACAACGACACACCAGTTGCCCCATGGACTCAACTTGAGACCACGCTGTGGATCAGTAAACCACATGCACGCCATAGTACCCCACATGCGGGCAGGACGCAGATCTGCCTTTTGTTTAAACCACCTTTCCCATGGAGTGATAGTTTTAGGGAGAGGTCCATGAGGCACTCTGTTCCAGACTCGAGTGATGTATTTGACAGCCTCCTCCCAGAACCCAAAGGACAAACCTGATTCAGTTAGTAGGGTGCATAGTGCATCGCCCAGTGTCCTGTGCCATCTCTCTGCCACCCCATTCTGTCGAGGCATGTATGGCGCGGTGGTTTGGCGAATGATGCCTCTGGCTTTCAGATTTGTTGCAAGTGGGCCTAGAAATTCTCCACCCCGATCTGTACGTAGGATGCAAAACTGGCAGCCAGTTTGTCGCTCAGCAAGGGGAATCCACTCCATTATAGCCTGTTGTGCATCTACTTTGGTTTTAAGCAGAAATTCCCAGCGGAAGCGACGGGAATCATCCGTGAGGGTCCTAACGTACAGTGAAGCGTATTGGACTGAGGGAACTGGCTCTGGTCCAGTTAGGTCTGCGTGCACCAGTTCCAGGGGTGTCTCACTGACGTGATTTGACACCGGAAAACTCTGTCTGTGAGCCTTTCCTTCCTGATAGTCAAGGCATGTAGACGTCTTCAAGCCATGAGGACAGTCATCAGGACTAAGTCTGTGTGTGGGCTGAAGTTTCAGTAAGTCGGTGATCAGTTCAGTGTTTATGTGTGCCAGTCTTCTGTGAATGAGTTCAGTATACTTTGAATCGGTCTTGGTCATGATGTGCCTGTGCGCGGTTGGGTGAAAATGCAGGGAACAGGGTGAGGCGATACAACATGTCAGCATCAAAGGTCCATCAGCCAGCAGTACTCCATGAGCATCAAAGAGCATGCATCTTTGAGCCTGCGTTCGTGTTGACATGCCCAATTGACGATCCAGCTGACCCCCTGACAACAGATTCACCTTAAGCCGAGGGACATACAGGACTCCAGTTAGCCACATGAGGCCCACAGGTGCTTGCAATGGAACCGTCCCAATGCCCTCAACCCTTAGCACCTCCCCGGAGCCCGTCCGCACACCCTCCACATCATGTGTTGCATACAAGGAAACAAACAGCTGACGATGCGACGGCAGATGATGAGATGCAGCTGTGTCAAACAACCAATCATGCATGGGGAGGGTATGTGACGTCGTGACATGTGTGTGCCCAAGGCGCGGACCTGACTGAGGGGCTGCTGTGGTGTCTGGAAAGTGCATGTTTGGAGTTTTCCCATGAGCGTCAGCAATGTGTGCCGTGGCTGTGTCCTTGTATACCCGCTAAGCCCATTCCGGCACCGGCACAGGAGTCATTGCACATGGGGGCACGTAGTGCACGAGCTGTCCATTGAGCCCAGGGTGTGCTGGCAGTTGATGCATGAACTGCTGATGAGGTGGCAGACCAAAGGTAGTTGCAGCCACAGGAGAGTAGGGGTGTAGTCCAAATGGTCCGTATCCCCCAAGAAACTGGGGCAATGGTGCTGAGGATTGGTGAGAGGATTGATGCGTCTGTCGTTGCTGCTGATGGTATGACGGTTGCAGCTGTTGCTGCTGCTGTCTCTCCATCATCTGTCACTGAAGATCCGGACACCTGCGCCAGAAGTTCCCAGTCCGGTTTCAGTAGCTGCACCTCTGATTTCCACCACCACCTCCCCGGCTGCGACCTGACGAGCCCCTGCCCATGCTATTGGAGCCACAGATCGGAGTGAAAGTCACTTGCATAGATGCCGTAGCTGTAGCAGGGGAGCTCATGTGTATGTATGCTGTCGGTGTTGCAGTTGCCATGTCACGGGTCTCACCCTTTAGGATATCTTTGTAGTTCCGTAGCTCTTTGAAGACAGACGCCATGTCAATGAGCTCAATTTCTGCAACTGGGTGGCGGCGGAGAAGGTCACGCCAAAACTCCTTGTACTGCTGTCCAAGATGGAGCAGAACGACATCTAACCATTCGAGGATGGAGCAGGTAGCCCCTAGGCCCAGCAGACGTTGGCGTATGTCCATGGCCTCATCCCAGTACTGAGTGATAAGTGCGCCGGGCTTTGGATAGAGATTGTGAAGACGATCTCTAAGTATGATGACTAGAGTCATACCCTGTTCCTCCTGACGTGTGGAGAGGTGGTGCCAAGCACCATAAGGGGGAGGGGCGCCACTACGCGGATCAGAAGGATGTTTGCCTTTGCCACCAAAATGAAAGTGAAGCAAGGCATAGGCGTGGGCATCTGGAAGTGTGTGAGCATTGAATGCACGAAGCAGCACGGGATCACTTATTGTGGCCGGAGGTGGATTGAGGTTAAATTGCTCAGGCACATGTTCTGCCGCCGAAGAGAGGAAAACATCCCTCCAGGCCAGGAAATCCCGCGTCCATAGCTGGGGAGGAGAGAGCTCCTTCTGACCCAGCCCAAGTTTTACCATTGCTTCCGCGGTGATGGTCACAGCAGGTATGCCGCCGGTGCCGCAGACACTTCCGGATCCTCCGAAACCGCCAAGTTTTTTGCCTTGCCTAGGTCTGTCATCTTGTAGTGGGCTGTGAGCAGTGCTTTTTCTTGTCCAATGAGCATGAGTGAGGGAGACAGGATCAGCAGATCATCCACGTAAACCAGCAAGGCAGCAGGCAGGCCATTATCCCAGCAAAGAAACAGTAGAGGGTCACAAAAAATCAGTGTAAGCCCACCGCTCTCAAGGGTGCAGCTGATCTCTTTGTTTCAACACCGAGACGCTTGCTTCAAGCCATAGAGGGCCTTGATTAGAAGCCACACTCGGTCTGTTCTGTGCTCATATCCCTCTGGCTGCTTTGTATACAGTTATTCTTCCAGTGTTCCGTTCAGGAAAGTGTTTTTGAAATCCATTTGGTGGATCTCCCAGTCCTCACGTGCAGCAACTGCCAGCAGAGCACGGCTGGTTCCCTACTTTCCCACAGGTGCATGTGTGTCTGCGAAGTCCTGACCAAGGATTTGTTGAAAACCTTTGGCCACAAGATGTGTCTTGTAATTCTCAATTAGACTATGGAGATTCTTTTTGAGTTTGAATAACCCTTTGACATCAATGTCCTTGCAGCCAGGTGGGAAGGACACCAGCTCATACACCCCATGTTCGAACAGTGCGTTCAGTTTAACTGTCATCGCCTTTTCCTATTTTGTGGCATCCGGACGCCCCCTTGCCTCAGGGAGAGTCAGTGGATTAGTCGCACTGTGATCCGTGATTGCGGTGCTGACAGCGTGGTAGAATTGTTGTGGAGAGAACGCAGGGATCGTCGTGGTGGCTCAGGCGATGGTGTGGTTGCACTTTCTGTCTCCACAGGAGGGGTCAGAGGCCTGAGGCCTGGCGGTGCCTCGGTGGCACTAGAATTTGTGCTGGCCAGGTCTGTGGATGTCAACAGGTCTTTTGGCATGGAGGTGGTCAACTCATGGTCCTGAGCCACCCGACCCATTTCATGTGATGGAAGGGGCATAAACACAGGCACACTCACATACTCTGGATAGTGCTCTCGCAGGGACAGTGAGGGAGCATGACGAAATGTATGGAACACCTTGTAGGGCGTATATTCCAAGAAGGAGACATCTCGAATCTCAACAAAGCATTGATTTGTGGGGTCCCAAAACCACCATGCTTTTGAGGCGTGAGACACCCAAACAAAGATGCACCAACAACCACATGGACTCAGTTTGTGTGGTGGTGCAAACCAGACACAGGCCATTGTGCCCCACACCCTAGCAGGCCTCAAGTCAGCTTTCTCTTTGAACCACCTCTCTCAAGGTGTGACGGACTTGGGCAGCGGACCTTGTGGAATGCGGTTTCATACCCAGGTGATGTACTTCACTGCCTCTTCCCAAAATCCAAAGGATAGCCCAGATTCAGTCAGCAATGTGCGCATTGCATCACCAAGGGTTCTGTGCCACCGTTCTACAACTCCATATCTCTGTGGCGTGTAGAGTTCTGTGGACTGATGTTCAAATCTTGTTGTTTTCATTCTTGTCGTCAGTGTACCAAGGAATTCTCCTCCTCTGTCAGTGCATAACTTTAGCAGTGAACAACCTGTCCGTCTCTTGGCTAGTGAAATCCATTCCACAATTTTGCACTGGGAATCTGCCTTGGTTTCAGTAGAAATCCCATCAAAAGCGGCTGTAGTCACCAGTGATGATCAAAACGTAGAGTGATGCATACTGGACTGATGGCACTGGCATCAGTCCGGTCAGGTCCGCATGCACTAGTGCCAGGAGCCTTGTGGTAGCATTGTCTGATCTGGGAAAGGTCTTTCTGTGTGTGTTTCCCTTTGTGACACTCAAGACAAGTGTTTGCTTTGAGGTCGTGAGAACAGTCACCGAGAGGCAGACCGTGTTTTGGACTGAGTTTTAGCAGTTCAGCAACTGCCTCTGTGTTGAGATGTGCAATTCGACGATGAATGAGGTCTGTGTGTGTAGCATCAGTGTCCGTAATGACGTGTGCTCGAAGTTTGTTCACTTGTGAGTGAACACATGGGAACAAAGTCAGTTTGTGCTGCATGTCACTGCGCAACGGCCCGTCACCCAGCAAGGCGCCAGACGCATCAAAGATTATGTAGCGCTGTTTCTATGTCAGTGCGGACACATTAGCCTGTTAGTATAACTGTCCCCAAGGCAGCAGGTTCACTTTCAGCCGCGGCACACACAAAACACCAGTCATCCACAACACCACGCCCGGTGCCTGGAGAGACGCATTTACCATACCTTCAACCAAAAGCACTTCACTAACCCAGTCTTAACACCCTCAAAATCAGGCGTGGAATACAATGTGATAACAACTGGCGATGCGGTGACAAATGATGCAATGCGGCAGTGTCAAACAACCATTCATGCATGGGCAGTCCATGCAAAGCGGTGATATGTGTGTGCCCCAACTTTTGACCTGGTGGCTCTGTGGTTACAGTCGGCTCAGGTGGGTGCATCTTCATGGGCGCACTCCACCCTGGCCCCTGTGGTAGTGCTAACGTCTAATGGGGCTTGTTNCCAGTCTTAACACCCTCAAAATCAGGCGTGGAATACAATGTGATAACAACTGGCGATGCGGTGACAAATGATGCAATGCGGCAGTGTCAAACAACCATTCATGCATGGGCAGTCCATGCAAAGCGGTGATATGTGTGTGCCCCAACTTTTGACCTGGTGGCTCTGTGGTTACAGTCGGCTCAGGTGGGTGCATCTTCATGGGCGCACTCCACCCTGGCCCCTGTGGTAGTGCTAACGTCTAATGGGGCTTGTTTGTCTCGATGCACACCCTCTGCACCCATTTGGGATGGAGCAGGTGCATTGCCGTATGGGGGCGTGAAGACGGGCCCCTAGTACCAGGGTGGAGATGGAGCTGGCACTGATAGATACACGGATGACTGCAGCTGTTGCGGACCAAATACCGCCCCAAAGCGTGCCAGCGCATGAGGTCCTGCCACAGCCTGAGTCGTCCATGCTGGAGGACGCAAATGCTCATTGGGATGAGAGAACAACGTCGATGACCGGCCCGCTGTTGGGCATGTATGCTGCATGGTGGGTGTCATGACGTGCTAGAGCGATGGACAAGTGCACCAGTAGTGACCTGCCTGTCCGCAGTAGTCGCAGGTCCAGTTCCCTGCTGCCTGATCTCGTCCTCGTCCCCAACTACCTTGTCCGCCTCAGCCTCCTCCGCCTCCACGACCTCCTAAACCTCCTCCACCAGAGAAATGGTGCGATGGAAGGGACGTGCCTCCTCCCTAATGCACAAATTCACTCGTTGCTACACTCTCATCTTCGCGTGTCTCGCCTTTCCGGATGTCTTCGTAGTTCCGTAACTCCTTGAACACCTCCGCTAGGTCAGTGTCCTCAATGTCGGCAACTTTCAGCTTCAGGAAGAGGCTGCGTCGGAAATCATTGTATGATTCTCCAGGGTGTAGAAGGACCGGATCCAACCACTCGAGGATGGTGCAAGAGGCGCCAAGAGCGAGGGTGCGCCGGCGAAGATCCATGGAAGCATCCCAATATTTGGCAACTGGTGCACCTGGTTTCGGGTGAAGGTTGCGAAGCTTGTCACGCAGGGCCATCCCCTGCTCCTCCTTTCACGTGGTTAGGTGCTGCCACACATCGTAGGGTCAGGGCTCTCCACTGCACAGGTTGTTGGGATCCTCCCCTTTTCCTCCAAAGCAGAAACAACGAATGTAATAGTGATGATCCTCTGGAAGAGGGTTTACCAGGGTATTAAAATCTGGGAGGAGCACCCGCCCTTCCGTCGCATTGGGCGGCAGAGCGGGGTCATAGTCCTCAAGCCCTTCCATGAAAGGAAGACGTCCTTCCATGACAAGAAGTCACGCGTGGAGAGCGGCGGCGGCGTGAAGTCCTTATGGAACAGGGCCTTGCTCAGGTCCTCCCATCGTAGATGCCACTGTGCTCATAGCGCCTTTTGAATATGGAGGAAGCTAGGATGGTAGTGTGGGCTTTGCTGAACTCGATTTGCTGCCAAAGAAAACATTGGTAGCAGTTTTACGGGCCCACTTTGGGCCCAGATTTCTGCTGTGAGCCCAGAGTTCGATAGGAAATGCCTCTCCTACTCTTAGGACTCCTGCCAGGCTGTCTTAAGCCTGCGCAGTGGCTCTTTGGGTCGGGAGAACCCGCCGTCACCCTTGATGGGTGGAGATGGCGCTTGGGTCCTCTCTCCCTTGCCCACTTCCGCCTTTGTTTTTGCTCCCCATTCTCCCCTTGCCTCCACTCTCTGTCTGCGGCCTAGGGGATTGGCTTTGTTGTGCCTGGACCCTTATGTAGTCTTCTTTTGTGGTTGCCGCGTGGATCTACGGTCGCGCGCCATGCGGCTACCCCCGTTTTTAGTCTACACTGATCAGATCCACCACTGTTTTGCATCTAAAATGGCTTTGTTATCATGAGAATAAGCCCACAAATCCAATGCAACTTACGGCTCGTCAAATGGTTAAGTATTGAGGGATCTAGATATGGTTTTGTGGAAATCCATGGGAAAGAAACCTCGAGTACAAAAGTCTAGTAACAGCACACCGAGTTGTAATGGGTGGGGCTCGCTAGTCGAGCCCCACCCATTGGCCGGCAGACGAGGCTCCCCGGCGAGTCACGCAAACAGGGTCAAAAAACACCCGGGGCCCCAAAAACAAGGAAGTAGGGTCTCGCCCCGCTTGGACAAATCCAACATATGTCACTAGGAAGAGGAACCCACTCTTTTCCTACCTACATGCCAAGATTCAGGTCACAAGTAGGTTTTGTAACACAAGACCTATACTATGTCACTTTCTAGCTACGTATTCATGGCCACATTACAGAGGGAACATGTACAATTAAGGATTCATAGAGCCTACAAGGCCCATGCCTGTGCCTACGAGGCCTGCACCTGCGCATACGGGGGCATCGCGTATACCTACGAGGCCCGCACCTGTGCCTGTGAGGCCTACGCCTGCGCCTACGAGGCCGGCGCCTGCGCCTACGAGGCCGGCGCCTGCGCCTATGAGGCCCACGTTTGCCCCTAGGAGGCCTGCGCCTGCGCTTTCGAGGCCCGCGCCTGCACTTACCCGGCCCGCACCTGCGCCTGCGAGGCCCGTACATGAGCTTACAAACACCGTGCCTGCACCTACGAGGCCCGGGCCTTCTCCTACAAGGCTGGTGCTTGTGCCTGAGAGGCCTGTGCCTGTGCCTATGAGGCCCACGCCTGCGCCTATGAGGCCCGCTCCTGCACATACAAGGCCTGAGCCTGCGCCCACAAGCCCCATGCCTGCACCTACAAGGCCCATTTTTGTGCCTATGAGGCCTGCACCTGCGCCTACGAGGCCCGCCCCTGCACCTATGAGGCTCGCGCGTGTGCCTACAAGGCCTGCGCCTACGCCTACAAGGCCCGTCTTTGCGCCTACAATGCTGGCGACTGCGCCTACGGGGCCCGCGCCTGCGCCTATGAGGCCCGCGCTTGTCCCTACGATGCCTGCGCCTGCACCTACGAGGCCCGTGCCTGGTCCTATGAGGCCTGCGCCTGCGCCTACGAGGCCCGTGCTTGCACCCACAAGGCCCGCTCCTGCGTCTATGAGGCCTGCACTTGCGCCTACAAGGCCTGCGACCACTCGCAACCACTCGCAACCACTCGCAACCACTCGCAACCACTTGCAACAACTCGCAACCACTGGCAACTACTCACAACCACTTGCAACACCTCGCAACCACTGTCAACCATTCAAAACCACTTGCATCCACACGCAACCACTCACAACAACTCCCAACCACTCGTAACCACTCAGAACCACTCGCAAACACTCGCCACTACTGGTGACCACTCGCAACCACTTACAACCACTCGCAACCACTCACAACCACTCGCATTCACTTGCAACCACTCGCAACCATTTGAATCACTCGCAACCTATCGCAACCACTCTCACCCACTCGCAACTACTCGCGACCACTCGTAGCGACTCGAAACCTTGTAACCACTTGCAACCACTGACAAGCAATTGCATTCACATGCAACCAATTGCAACCACTCGCAAGTACTCTCAACCACTCGCAACCACTCTCAACCACTCGCAACCACTCACAGCAACTTGCAACCATTTGAAACCACCTACAAACACTTGCAACCACTTGCAACCACTCGCAACGATTCGCAACCACTTGCAACCACTCCCAACCACTCGTAACCACTTGCAACCACTTGCAACCACTCACAACCACTCACAAACACTCGAGACCACTTGCAACAACTCGTAACCACTTGCAATCACTTGGAACCACTTCCAACCACTCGCAACCACTCACAACCACTTGAAACTACTCGCAATCCCTTGCAACCATTTGCAACCACTCGCGACCACTCGCAACCACTGGCAGCCACTCGCAACCACTCGTAACCACTCACAACCAAAATCAACTTCTCTCAACCTCTCGCAACCACTCGCAATCACTCACAACCACTTGCAACCAATCGCAACCACTCCCAACCACTCGTAACCACTCGCAACCAATTGCAACCACTCCCAACCACTTGCAACCACTTGGAACCACTCGCAACCACTAGCAACTACTTGCAAGCACTCGCAACCACTTGCAACCACTTGAAACCGCTCGCCACCACTCACAGTCGCTCGTAACAAATCACTGTCAATGCGCCGGATAGAAACGGTAGAAAACAGGTCCCGACATGGGAGGCCGCCAACCGCTCTTGGTATTGCAACCAAGATAACATATCACCCGCGAACGAGGGATCCACACTTTAGGTTTGTTTGGTTTGCAACCTCACAAGGTCCGCATGTTGGTCTTCAGTGTCTACCTTTGGTTGGACACTCTTTGAGGAGTCTCAAAGGCAAGAACTGTAAATGGATGCATGCAAGGTAGAAACTTTTTTACTTGCAGAGCTTTACTAAAGCTTCTGCTTGTAGTGGCTCCACTGGAGCCAACCTCAACCTGCATTCCTACTTGGCGCGTCCTTAGACCGCCAAGTGTCATCCTCACGGCAGGCTCTAGTAAGCTTCCTAGAAGCTTCCTGTCCCAGTTTTGGCCACAAAGAAGATTGCGGCCGCTGCGGGGTTTAAACCCGCGACCTCTCGTTTGAGACTCCGGTGCTTAATCAACCAAGCCAAAAAGGTATGGTTCTTATGATGAGCCACTGGGGACATACCCATTACGGGCAGTGCATTCCTGGCCCATCTCAGAACAGACCAAGGGGACATACTCCATAGAGCAGTGCATGCCTTGTCTGTATGTGTAGCTAGCCAGCTAGGCAGTGGACAAGGTGCATACTATTTCAACAAATCTCTCCCTTGCACCTCTGTCCATCTGTCGCTTACTGGGCTCCATCAATGCCTTGGGGCTCACCCTTCCTTTGTNGCCTATTCAACCAAGCCAAAAAGGTATGGTTCTTATGATGAGCCACTGGGGACATACCCATTACGGGCAGTGCATTCCTGGCCCATCTCAGAACAGACCAAGGGGACATACTCCATAGAGCAGTGCATGCCTTGTCTGTATGTGTAGCTAGCCAGCTAGGCAGTGGACAAGGTGCATACTATTTCAACAAATCTCTCCCTTGCACCTCTGTCCATCTGTCGCTTACTGGGCTCCATCAATGCCTTGGGGCTCACCCTTCCTTTGTCGCACTCCTAATGCCAAATCCACGAATGCGTGGACAATGCAAGTCGCTCTCCAGCGGCTTGGTCATGCAGTCAACAAGCATGCTCTTCGTTCCGCAGTGCTACAATTCCACTACGTTCTTCATGACCAGGTCACGTGAGTAGTGGTAACGTATGTCGATGTGCTTCATTTGCCGGCAGATGATCTCGTCTTCAGCCATCGAGATGGCGCTCATGTTGTCCACGTGTACGACCGTGGCATTCTTCTGTGGCACTGTCATTTCGCCAAGCAGGGTGCGCAGCCATTGAGTCTCCTTGCACACCTCAGACAGAGCAACGTACTCTACCTCAACCGTGGACACGGAAACACAATCCTGCTTCCTATTGGCCCATGAGATGGCAATGCCATTCAAGATGCACACGTATCCAGAGGTGGATTTCCTGTCGTCAAGATTTCCTCCCTAGTCAGCGTCGGTGTAGCACTTTAGGCGAATGGAGTCCGTTCCTTCTTGGCCTCCAAGGACGAGGCCCATGTGACGTGTCTTCTGCAGGTAGCGCAAGATGCGCTTGACTACCTGCCAATGTTGTGGCCCAAGGTTGGCCAGGAATCTGCTCACTTGTCCCACAGCATAGCAGATGTCCGGACGAGTCCCTACCATGGCGTACATGATGCTACCCACGGCGGACTGGTAGGGGATGCCTTGCATCTCCCTTTGTTCTGCTTCGTTGCTTGGCGACATGGAGGCCTTCAGCTTTGTATCGGTCGTCATTGGGGTGCTGATAGGTTTGCAGTCTTCCATGTGGTAGCGCTTCAGTACCTCACCAATGTATTTGGTTTGGTTGAGTTTGATGGTGCCTGCTACTCGGTTGCGGTGGATTGCAATCCCGAGGTAGTACTCAAGATGACCCATGTCCTTCATCTTGAACCTTTTGCTGAGGTCAGTCTTCAGCTCATCCAGCAGCCCGACCGAAGATGAGCAGATGATCAGATCATCCACGTACAGTGCAACCAGCATCAGCCCTCTCCCATCATCACGCACGTACATGCTCGGATCATTCTGGCAATGCGCGAAGGAGAGGCTGGTCATGAAACCGTCCATCTCTTTGTACCACATCCTTGGGGCCTGTTTCAGCTCGTAGAGTGCTTTCACCAACTTGCACACCTTGCCCTTGGGAGCTTCGACTCCTTCGGGCACCTCCATCAGCACTTCCTTGTCAAGCTTCCCATAAAAGAAAGCTGTCTTGACGTCCATCTGGTGTGTCGCCAAGTTCTTTGCCGCTGCAATTCCAAGGAGAGAGTGGATGGAGGCAAAGGTCACGACAGGCGCGAACGTCTCATCGTACTCGGAGCCCGGGTGTTGAGAGAACCCCTTAGCCACTACCCTTGCCTTGAACTTGTCGATGCTGCCGTCTTGCTTCTTCACGCGGAGGACCCACTTGGATCCCACCACGTGAGCCTTGTCGGGTCTATCCGCCAGCACCCACGTGCCGTTCTTAGCAATGGACGCAAGCTCGCTCCACTGCCTCCTTCCACTTGGCCGCATCTGGGCCATTCATCGCCTCCGCCACTGTAGATGGCTCTCCCTGAGCCATGCACGACCAGTTAAGGCCAGTCCAATCATCCTCATACCACAAAGGTGCTTTCTTTGGTCGCAAACTGCGCCCGGGTGCTGGTGCGGCTTCTTGCTTAGGTGCTGGTGCTTCCACAGGTGGTGGTTTGTTGTCGTCGTCGTCGTCATCGTCAGAAGAGTCAGAAGATTCAGACTCCAAGTCAGACTCGGAAGATCCGGACGCCTCGGCATCTCCGTCCATGTGTGATGATGCGTCATCCTCCACAGCTACTCTCCCATTCCCACCACCTGTTGGCAAAGCGAGCCAGTTGTCGGGTGCTTGGTCTCCGGACTCAAGCAACACTATCCATTCTCCCGCTTTGGGAGCAAGGATCGGGTCCAGCAGCTCTCCCTTTCCAAGGGTGCGTTCATCGAAGACGACGTCGCGGCTCCTCACGAGCTTGCCTGCTGCCTGGTCCCAAAGCCGATAGGCTTTGTGTGATGTGTCGTACCCAACCATGTTGCACTTCTTGGAACGTGCGTCCAGCTTGCCTCCACCTTCTCCCGACCGGATCTTGACCCATGCAGTTGACCCAAACACCTTCAGAGAAGATGCGGTAGGTTTCTTTCCCGACCATGCTTCTTGTGGGGTCTTCAGCTGCTTGTCCTGCTCCTTTCCACGCTTCCGTAAGGAGGTTTCTGGTGTGAGATTCAAGAGGTAGTAGGCCGTTGTTGCTGCTACTGCCCAAAAGCGAGGTGGGAGCTTGGCGTCGAAGAGCATGCTTTGCACCATACCGAGTAGGGTCTGGTTCATCCTCTCGGCAACGCCGTTGCTTTGGGGGTTGTAAGGGGTAATTTGCTCATGGCGGATGCCATGATGCTTGAGCCAAGGCTTGCATGCCTCGTACTCACCCCCGTTGTCACTTCGGAGCTTCTTCACCTTCTTGGACGTTTGCTGCTCCACCATGGCGACGAACTCGAGGAGCTTCTCCTTGACCTCTCCCTTTGTTTTGAGGAAGTAGATCCACAACTTGCGGCTGTGGTCATCAATGAAGGTCAGGAAGTACTTGCTTCCTCTGTTAGACGGTGTGCGGAAGGGTCCACACACGTCACTGTACATGAGTTCCAAGACGTGCTCCACTCGTTGACCTCCTCTCCCAAACGGCTTCTTCTTTGCCTTCGCTTGGAGGCATGGTTCACACAATACACACCCTCCGCCATGCTTCATGGTGCACCCTTCCATTCCGCGGACTACCTCTTGCTCCTGCATCTTTTGGAGTGTGCTGTTGGCCACATGGCCAAATCCCTGGTGCCACAGCTCATCGTCAGTGTCCTTGATTGATGTGGCGGCCGCAGCGGTCGCAGGCGATGCATTCTTTGGCTCCGGTGCCACTGTCTTGGTGGCACATGCGAGTCCTTCATCCGTCGCCTAAGTGACTTTGGTTTGAAGCACGTAGAGGCCGTTGACTCTTGGAATTTGAAGCATGAGGTCGTCTTTGGTGTACAAAATCTGGATGTCCTCGTTCTTTAGGGCCACCGCTTCCTTGTTGGTGAACACCACTGTCATGTTGTTGTTGGTGATTTGTGACACGGACAACAAGTTGGCTGTGAAGGAGGGCATGTACACAACCTTTTGAAGGTTGAACGCCTTCTCTGCACCATTCATGTTGAACTTGATCACCTTGTCCCCTTCGCCCATGGCTTGGACGACGCCGCCGTTTGCACACTTGATGCGCATGACAGATTCGGCCATGGAGACAAATCCACCCTTCTCTTTTGATGAGTGGTGGTTGGTGCCCGAGTCAAGGGCGAATGCCCCGGGCCCAAGGATCGCTGCTCCCTTCATGGGCAGCCCCCTAGCCATCATGTTGGTGAGCTCTTTCTTCTCCTTTCCACCTTTGTTCCCGCCTTCTCTCTTGGGACTACAGCAGTCCCTAGCCCACTGCCCAGCCTTGCCACAGTTGTGACAGTTGCCGGGCTTCTTGGAACTCTTCCCACCACCATTGCCTTTCCCTCCACTGCCACTACTTCCGCTGTTGCCTTAACTGGAGCGAGAGCTTGCACCTTGTCCACCAAAGCGAGAGGCATAGGCTGAAATGTTTGCCTCACTGCCACTGCGTCGCATGGACTCGTTGCGGACGTGTTCGGTGACAGCCTCATACGTCAGATCTGCCTCTTTTCAACCGCCAAATACGGTGACCAAGGACCCCCAGCTTTCCGGCAGCACCATTAGAAGGATCGTGGCACGCATGTTGGAGTCGAGATTCCATTCCATTTGCTGGACCTCTTGCAGCATGTTGTCGAACGACTGCAAAAATGCGGGTATCGGTTCTCCTTTGCTCACCCTCATCAACATCAACCTTTGGAAGATGAAGAGTTGGTTTGCTAGGGCGTTTGATTGATACACTCGTGCAAGTTTTGCATAGGCCTTGGCAGCCAACGTGCATCCTGTGATGTGGGAGTGTTGAATCGCATTGATGGACGTCACAAGAATGGCGAGAGCCATGTTGTTCTTCATCGTCCATGCTGCAAGGTTAGCTGCATGCATCGTCACGGCTGCATCGGCGGGTGTTGTCTCAATCCCTTTTAGGATGTTGAGGTAGCCACGCACATTCATGAAAATCTCAAACTGCCATTTCCACAAGGGAAACCCTGTCCCCGTGAATTTGGACATACCCGCCTCAAGGCGGGCTTGACTCGGATCCGCCATTTCCTGCGGTTGCTCGTCTTCTCTGCTTCGCTGCTACTCTGCTTCGTTCAGGCCGATGAGGCTCATGAGGCTGCTGACTGCGACCGTTGTCAAAGGTGCAGTTGGTTCCGTTGCATACCCCTCCCGCCGATGATCGCCTAAGGTGATGGTGCCGTCGTGAGAGAATGGACTCGGGGTCGTACCACCTTCTAAAAGGAGTAGAGCTTAATCCCGTTGGGGCTCGAGGGTCATGTCCAACATGGACAGAGCTGTTCCTCGTCCCCTAGTCCGCCACGTGCAAGCACCCTACCTGAAGAAGCCGATGGAGCCGATGGAGCAGATGGAGCCGCCCGATGGTCGTGTCCCTGTTGTACCTGTGCACCCTGCAAGACCATGCGCTAGTCGATCTTGGAAGCGTGCCTTAGAACCAGAAGTGTAGGCCCATAACCCTTTGTCAATGCGCCGGATGGCAACGGTCTAGAAAATGGGTCCCAACATGGGAGGCCGCCAACCGCTCTTGGTATTGCAACCAAGATAACATATCACCCTCGAACGAGGGATCCACACTTTAGGTTTGTTTGGTTTGCAACCTCACAAAGTCCGCATGTTGGTCTTTAGTGTCTACCTTTGGTTGGACACTCTGTGAGAAGTCTCAAAGGCAAGAACTGTAAATGGATGCATGCAAGGTACAGAATTTCATACTTGCAGAGCTTTGCTAAAGCTTCTGCTTGTAGTGGCTCCACTGGAGCCAACCTCAACCTACATTCCTAATTGGCGCGTCCTTAGACCGCCAAGTGTCATCCTCAAGGAAGGCTCTAGTAAGCTTCCTAGAAGCTTCCTGTCCCAGTTTTGGCCACAAATAAAATTGCGGCCGTCGCGGGGTTTGAACCCGCGGCCTCTCGTTTGAGACTCCGGTGCTTAATCAACCAAGCCAAAAAGGTATGGTTCCTATGATGAGCCACAAGGGACATACCCATTGTGGGCAGTGCATTCCTGGTCCATCTCTGAACAGACCAAGGGGACATACTCCATAGAGCAGTGCATGCCTTGTCTGTATGTGTAGCTAGCCAGCTAGGCAGTGGACAAGGTGCATGCTTTTTCAACAATCACAACCACTCGCAACCGCTCGCAACCATTTGCAACCACTTGCAACCACTTGCAACCACTCACAACCACTCCCAACCACTTGCAACCACTCGCAACCACTCTCACCCACTCTTAACCACTTGCAACCACTTGCAACCACTCACAACCACTTGCAAGTAGTCGCAACCACTTGCAACGACTTGCAACTACTCGCAACCACTCGCAACCACTAGCAACCACTCGCAACCACTTGCAATCATTTGCAACCACTTGCAACCACTCAGAACCACCCGCAACCACTCATAACCACTCGCAATCACTCGCAACCACTCATAACCAATCGTAACCACTCGCAACCACTCGCAAACCCTTGCAACCCCTCACACCCACGTGCAACCACTTGCAAGCACTCGCAACCACTCGCAACCACTTGCAACCACCCGCAACCACTCATAATGACACATAACAACTTGCAACCACTCGTAACCACTCACAACCACTCTGAACCAATTGCCACCACTCGCAACCACTCGCAACAACTCGCAATCACTTTCAATAACTTGCAACCAATCGCAACCACTCGCAACCACTTGCAACCACTTGTTACCACTCACAACCACTCGCAATCACTTGCAACCACACGCAAGCACTCACAACAACTTGCAAGCGCTCACAACCACTCGCAACCACTTGCAACCACTTATTAACACTGGCAACCACTAGCAACCATTCGCAACCACTTGGAATCACTTGCAACCACTCGCAAGCACTTCCAACCACTCGCAACCACTCAGAATCACTCATAACCTCTCGCAAACACTCACAAGCACTTGCAACCACTCACAACCAAACGCAACCACTTGCTACCACTGGTAGCCACTCACAACCAGTTGCAAGCACTTGCATGCACTCGCAACCACTCAAAACCACTCACAACCACATGCAACCTCGCGCAGAAACTCTCAACCAATCGCAACCACCAGGAAGCACTCACAACCACTTGTATCCACTTGCAACCACTCGAAACCACTTGTAATAAATCGTAACTATTTGCAACCACTTGCAACCACAAGCAACCAATCACAACCACTGGCAACCACTGGTAACTTCTCGTAACCACTTACAACCTCTCGCAACAACTGGCAACCATTCCCAACCCCTCTCAACCACTCGCAACCACTTGCAACAACTCGCAAAAACAGGCAACCAGTCGCAACCAATTGTAAGGAATTGCAACCACTTACAACCACTTGCAACTACTCGCAACCACTCGCAACCACTCGCAACCACTCGCAATCACTTCCAACTACTCGCAACCATTTGCAACCACTTGCAACCACTCTCAACCACTCGCAACCACTCACGACCACTGGTAACCAATCGGGACCACTCGTAATCACATGGAATCACTTGCCACCACTCGCAACCACTTTCAACCACTTGCAACAACTCGCAACCATTCGTAACCACTCACAACAATTTGCAAGCACTCGTAACCCCGCGCAACCAGTCTTTACCACTCCCAACCACTCACAACCACTTGCAACCACTCGCAACCACTCACAACCACTCGCAACCACTCGCAACCACTCGCAACTACTTGCAACCACTCGCAATCATTTGCAACCACCCGCGACCGCTCACAACCACTTGCAACCGCTTCCAACCACTCCCAACCACATGCAACCAGTCATAGCCACTTCGATCCACTCGAAACCATTCTCAACCACTTGCAACCAATCAAAAGCAATCGCAACGATTTGCAACCACTCGCAACCACTCGCAACCATTCGCAACCACTTGCAACCATTTGTAACCAGTTGCCACAACTCATAACCACTCGCAACCACTTGCAACCATACGCAACCACTCGCAACGACTCGCAGGCACTAAGTACCAATCGGAACCATACAACACCACTCCAAACCACGCGCATCCACTTGCAACCACTCACAACCACTTGAACCACTTGCAACCTGTCGCAACCAATCATAACAACTAGCAACCACTCGCAACCAATCGCAACCACTCGCAACCACTCGCAACCACTTGCAACCACTCGCAACCACTTGCAACCACTCACAACCACTTGAACCACTTGCAACCTGTCACAACCAATCGTAACAACTAGCAACCACTCGCAACCACTTGCAACCCCTCGCAACCACTTGCAACCACTCCCAACCACTCACATCTACTCGCAACGACTTACAACCGCTCACAACCACTTGAAACCGCTAACCACTCACAGCCACTCGCAGCCACGTGCAACCACTCACAGCCACTCGCAGCCATTTGTAACCTCTCGCAACCACTCACAGCCATTTGCAACCACTCTTACCCACTCACAGCCACTCGCAACCACTCACAACACTCGCAACCATTTATAACCACTCGCAACCACTCGCTGCCACTCCCAACAAATTCTAACCACTTGCAAACAATCGCAACCAATCACAATCACTCGTAACCACTCGTAACCACTCATGACCATTGGCAACCACAGGCAACCACTGTCAACCACTTGAAATCACTCGCAACCACTCGTAACCACTCGCAACCACTCGCAACCACTTGCAACCACTCGCAACCACTTGCAATCACTAGCAATCACTCACAACCACTTTCAAACCAATCGCAATGACTTGCAACCACTCACAACCACTCGTAACCACTCGCAACCACTCGCAACTACTCAGAACCACTCGCAACCACTCACAACCACTAGCAACCACTCGTAACCATACGCAACCACTCACAACCACTCGCTACCAATCACAACCACTCGTAATCATATGAAAGCACTCACATCCACCTTCAACCACTCACAACCACTCGCAACCTCTTGCAAGCAATTGCAATAACTCGCAACTACTCACAACCACTCGTAACCAATTGCAACTACTCGTAACGACTCGGAACCACTCGTAACCACTTGAAACCACTGGCAACCACTCGCAACCACTTGCAACCACTCACAACCACTCGGAACCACTTGCAACCACTCGCAACCACTCACAAACACTCGCAACCATTCGCAGCAATTGGTAACCACTCCCAAGCACTTGCAACCACTCCCAAACACTCGCAATCACTCGCAACCACTCGCAACCACTTGCAGCCAACCGCAACCACTCTAAAGCACTTGAGACCACTTGCAATCACTTGCAATCACTCGCAACCACTCGCAACCACTCGCAACCACTCGCAACCACTCGCAACCACTTGCAATCACTTGTAACCAATGGCAACCACTTGCAACTACTTGCAACCACTTGCAACCGCTCACAATCAATCGCAACCACTCGCAACCAATCACAACCAGTCCCAACCATTGGCAATCACCCGCAACTACTCGCAACTTCTAACATGCACTCGGAACCACTTGAAGCCACTCAAAACCACTCGCAATCACCTACAACCACTCACAACCACCTGCAACCACTCGCAACCTTTCGCAACCACTCATAACCACTCAGAAATGTTTGCCTGAGGGTGAGTGTGCGCCATGGAGGGTCCCTAGCAGTGGCTGGTTCACACCACCAAGTGTTTTTGGAGAGACTGAAACTGTGGAGGCAACTGGTTCCAAGGATGGAAGAAAACTGGTCAGAGAGTGAGGCAATAGTTTTGGCCTCAATTGAATGGGAATGAACACTTTATCAAGGCTCACAAGTAGTGGAATTTTATAACCACTGATCTAAGCTTTCCAGAACACCAAAGCATGCCAGATTTGAAGCTTTCTAGCAGATTCTACGGCTTCTAGAGTATCCCTTGGTAGGCTGTCCTTTTTCCCACCTAGGAAGGTATCCCTTCCTTCCTCTAGAAGCTTCTTCCCCTTCCAAGATTCCTCAGCTTGCTTCTAGTAGGAGGGAAGGTATCCAGAAGGCCAAGACACTTCTAGATGCCTTGTAGGACAAGTCACCCCTTCTAGAAGGTGTGCCACCTTCCTGGACCCTCACCTGACCTTCTAGAAATTCAAGGGGGAATTCTAGAGTTTGAGCTAGCCTCCTGGCATCTATTTTCCACCTCCCTTGAGGCAGGGTAGAACTTGATCTTATGGGACTTAAACCCGGGCCCCTGCCTCTAGAGTTGGACACCATTAACCACTAAGCCACCTTGGCTTGTCTTTTTGGTGTTCCTTTTTAGAGTCACTCCTGCCATGGTGAGGAGCATTACTCCAACAATCTCCCCCTTGCGCATCACCCATGGCAGTCATCCATGCTCAACCTGCAACTGAGGAGCCTTTCTCCTCATTGGAGGCAAGCTTATGTTTTTTTGCTCCCTCCCACTCAGCCCCATCCTTCTGGTGCAGTGCCTCCTTCATGCTCCTCTTGCGTGAAGAAGACTTGTGCGAACCAAGTCCAGATGCCCTTGTCGGCATCGTATCTTTTTGTCCTTCTTTGCACATGCCTGCTCGTGCGAGGCTCTTGAGGCGGTTGTTGTTGTTGCTGTCCCCTTTCGGCGCCATCCTCTCCAAGCACCTGCTCCCCCTCTCTTGGAGACCTTGGAGACATCAGTCGACTCCCCGCCTCCACGTCCATCTCCGGTGCTTCGGATTCCTCATCCAAACTGGCCGAAATAAAATCGCTTCGGTGATCCTCTCCGGTTGGTGCTCTTGCGAGGACGTCACCCTCATTCATGTCCTCCGGTGTCTCCCCCTCAAGGAGTTGCAGCCACTCTCCCCTTTTGGAGAGACCTGCCTCCTCGTCCGTCCAATGGCTTTTCTTGTCGAACGTGACGTCACGACTCCGCACAATCTGCTGCCTCCTTGGGTCAAAGAGCCGGTACGCCTAGCTTCCGCTCTAATATCCAAGGAAAAAACACCGGCGGGTTCGTGGGTCCAGCTTGCTCCGCCCTTCACGTGCCTGCACCACCGCATGTGCAATGCAACCAAATGTGCGGAGGTGACCCACTGCCGGCTTCCTCCCGCTCCACACCTCTTGTGGCGTCTTCCATGCCTTGCTCTCCTTGTCCTTCAACAGCTTGGTTGGTGTAAGGTTCATTATGTATGCCGCTGTCCGTGCCGCCTCCGCTCAATACCGTTGTTGAAGGCCGGCATCGCTCAACATTGATCGCACCATGTTACGGATTATGCGATTTGCTCTCTCAGCGATGCCATTTTGCTGCGGGGAATGTGGAGTTGTTTTCTGCCACTCAATCCCCTTCCTCTTCATCCATCCAAGGCATCCCGCATATTCACCACTGTTTTTACTCCGGAACGTCTTCATCTTCAACTCTGTTTGCCGCTCCACATCTGCCACAAAATCTTGCATGCATGCAAGGAATTCGCTCTTCCGCTTCATGAGGTAGAGGTACAGTTTGCGGCTGTAGTCGTCAATGAAGGTGAGGAAGCAGCCAGCTCTACCGATGGAGCTCTCAAGTGGTCCACACACATCTGTGTGTACCACTGCCAACTTTGTTGATGCACGCGTCCCCTTTGCGACAAACGGCTGCCGCATTGATTTGCCGATAATGCATGGCTCAAACACGGTCTCCTTGGTTCCATCAAGACGACTGATTTGGAGACCCCACACCACCTCTCTCTTTGCCATCTCTTTCACCGTTGATGGAGAAACATGGCAAAGTTGGCGGTGCCACAGGTACAGGTCTCCTTCATCCTTTGTTGCGACATTGGCGGCATTGGACCCCGTCCGGCTGCCGAGGACCTTTGCGCGTAGCAGGTACAAGTCGTCCTCTCTATTGGCGCACGTGATAACCTCGCCTTTGCCCTCCTTGCGGATGACGGAATCCTTCTTTGTGAAGAGCACCTCAAGTCCCTTGTCAGTAAGGCGGCTGACGGAGAGCAGGTTTGCCCCAAAGTTGGGCATGTGGAGCACGTTGTGGATTGTGCTCTTAACAGGTTTGCCATCCACAATGGACTCAATGCGGACGTTACCCTCACCCGCGGCCACCTCTGTTTTGCCGTTGGCCACCGTCATGCGTCTCTCCGAGGTGCTGTAGGTGACAAATGCTGCCCTGTTGCATTACGTGTGGCAGCCTGATCCGGAGTCAATAACTGCAAATCCCGGATCCTTCAAGTTTGTGGAGTTGTACGCCATAAGGGCCTGCTCGTCTTTCTTCCCGTCCCACTGCGACCAGTCTGGCTTCTTCTTGGGGCAGTTGCGCACATAGTGGCCCTCCTTGCCGCAATTGAAGCACTCCCCCGTCTTGTCACACTTCTTGGTGTCCTGTTTGGCACCCTTCCACTTGTTGCCTCGGCCTCCACTGCGAGGATGAACCGTGTAAGCTGAACTTGATGCCATTGCACTCTCTCGACCGCCAAGTCGCATCCACTCGTTACGCACTCAGCAACCTTTGGGTACTTGAGCTCCTCGGAAGGCCAGCCACCAAGGACAGTGATCATGGGACTCCAACTGTTCGACAAGGTCAGAAGGAGGATCATAGCTTGGAATTGAGAGTCAACCTCCCAATGAGTGGCCACGCACTCCGCTGCGAGTGACTCAATCTGCTGCATGATCTCTATGATGTTGTCACCGTCGTTGGCTCGGAGGGTGATGAGCCATTTGAAGATGAAGAGCTGATTGGCAAGGTTGCTTAACTGGTAGATGGAGCAGTGTTTTGACCATGCTTCTGCGGCCAGGGTGCATCCTTGGATGTGGCCAAGTTGTGGTGGACATAGCGCGGACACAAGAAATGCCAACGCCTTTTTGTTGCGCTTCTTGTATGCCTCCTTCACCTCAGCCGTTGCAGTCTCCGGCGGATCAGTCTCATCACCCTTTACGAGCTCAAGTAGTCCCTTGTAGTCGAGGAAGACCTCAAACTACCACCTCCACAAGGCAAAGCCTGTCCCATCAAACTTAAGGACAGTACGGCTGCTCTCTTGCTCACAGGACACCATGTCTTGGTATTGGAAGCGTGAAATCAAGCTGACTTGGAACCCCTTAGAGGCGTGGGCCCCTGAAATATTGTTGGCCTGAGGGTGAGTGTGCACCCTGGAGGGTCCCTAGCAGTGGCTGGTTCACACCATCAACAGTTTTTGGAGAGACTGAAACTGTGGAGGCAACTGGTTCCAAGGATGGCAGAAAACTGGTCAGAGAGTGAGGCAATAGTTTTGGCCTCAATTGATTGGGAATGAACACTTGATCAAGGCTCACAAGTTGTGGAATTTTACAGCCACTGATCTAAGATTTCCAGAACTCCAAAGCATGCCAGTTTGAAGCTCCCAGCTTCTCACAACAACTCGGAACCACTCGCAAACACTCGTAGAAACTTATAACCATACGCAACTACTCGCAACCACTCGCAACCAATCGCAACTACTTACAACCATTTGAAACCACTCCCAACCACTCGCAACCACATGCAACCATTTGGAACCATTCGCAACAACTCGTAACCACTCGCAACCACTCGCAACTATTCATTTCCACTTGCAACCACCCATAACCACTCACAACCACTCCAAACCACTTGAAACCGAACGCATCAACCCGCAACCACTCACAACCACTTGCAACCACTCGCACCTATTTGCAACTACTCGCAGCCACTTACAATCATTCACAACCACTCGCAACAACTTGTAACCACTCGCAACCACTTGCAACCACTCCCCACCAATTGCAACCACTGGCAACCACACATAATCACTGGCAACCACTCAAAACCACTCGCAACCACTCGCTACCAATCGCAACCACTCACAACCATTTGCAAAAACTCCCAACAACTCGCAACCACGAGCAACAAATCGCAAATACTTGCAACCACTCATAACCACTCACAACCACTCACAACCATTGGCAACCACTTGCAACTACTTGCAACCACTCACAACCACTAGTAACCACTGGCGACCACTCACAACCACTCCCAATCACATGCAACCACTCGCAATCACTCGCAACCACTCACAACCACTCGCAACCACTTACAACCACTCGCAACCACTCGCAGCCACTCGCAACCATACGCAACCACTCGTAACCACTCGTAACCACTCACTGCCACTCACAACCACTCGTAACTATAAGCAACCACACACATCCACTTGCAACCACTCACAACCCCTCGCAACCACTCGCAACCAATCGCAACCACTCTCAACCACTCACAACCACTAGTAACCAATGGCAACCACTCATAACCACTCGCAACCACTCGTAACCACTTGCAACCACTCGCAACCACTTGCGATTACTAGGAACCACTCACAGCCAGTTGCAACCACTCGCAACAACTCGCAACCACTCAAAACCACTCTCAACCACTCACAACTTCTCGCAACCACACGCATCCACTCGCAACCACTTGCAACCACTCGTAACCATTCACACCACTCGCAACATCTTGCAACCAGTCACACCACTCGCAACCACTCGCAACTACTCGCAACCACTCGCAACCACTCGCAACCACTTGCAACCACTCGTAACCATTCACACCACTCGCAACATCTTGCAACCAGTCACACCACTCGCAACCACTCGCAACTACTCGCAACCACTCGCAACCACTCGCAACCACTTGCAACCACTTGCAACCACTTGCAACTACTTGCAACCAGTTGCAACCACTCACAACCATTTGCAACCACTCGTAACCACTCGCAACCACTTGCAACCACTCGCAATCACTCGCAACCACTCGCAACCACTTGCAACCACTCACAACCACACGCAACCACACACAACCACTACAACCACTTGCAGCCACTCGCAACCAAATGCACCCATCCGCAGCAACTCGCAACCACTCACAACCACTTGCAACCACTCGCAACCACTCAGAACGACTCGCCACCACTAGCAACCACTCACAACTATTAGCAACCACTCGCAACCACTCGCAACCAATCGCATCCACTCATAACAACTCGCAACCAATCGCACCCACTTACAACCACGTAGAAATACTCACAACCACTAGAAAAAAATCGCAAATACTCGCTGCCACTCGCAACTACTCGCAACCGCTCGCAACCACTCGCAATCACTGGAAACCACTCGCAACCACTCAGAACCACTTGCAATCACTTGCAACCACTCGCAACCTCTCGCAACTACTCGCAACCACTCGCAACCACTCG
>SZWC01006271.1:43865-65367 GCA_023375785.1 Penium margaritaceum | reverse complement strand
CACTCGCAACTACTCGCAACCGCTCGCAACCACTCGCAATCACTGGAAACCACTCGCAACCACTCAGAACCACTTGCAATCACTTGCAACCACTCGCAACCTCTCGCAACTACTCGCAACCACTCGCAACCACTCGAAACCACTTGTAACCACTCGCAACCACTCGCAACCACTCACAACCACTCGCAACCACTCGCAACCACTCGGAACCACTCGTAACCACTCGTAACCACTCACAACCACTTGCAACCACCCACAAAAATTGTGGAAATTTTTGCAACTACTTTCAACCACTGGCAACCACTTGCAACCACTCGCAACCACTCATAGCCTCTGGTAACCACTCGCAACCACTCACAACCATTTGCAACCACTCCCATCCACTCCGAAAAACTCGCAGCCCCTTCCAACCACTTGCAACTTCTCGCAACCACTCGCGACCACTGGCAATCGCTGGCAATCACTCACAACCACTCAGATACCCTTGCAACCACTCAAAACCACTCGGAACCAGTGGCAATCACTCGCAACAAATCGTAACTACTTGCAACCACTCGCAAGCACTTGCAACCACTCGCAACCACTCATAGCCTCTGGTAACCACTCGCAACCACTCACAACCATTTGCAACCACTCCCATCCACTCCGAAAAACTCGCAGCCCCTTCCAACCACTTGCAACTTCTCGCAACCACTCGCGACCACTGGCAATCGCTGGCAATCACTCACAACCACTCAGATACCCTTGCAACCACTCAAAACCACTCGGAACCACTGGCAATCACTCGCAACAAATCGTAACTACTTGCAACCACTCGCAAGCACTTGCAACCACTTGCAACCACCCGCAACCAGTCGCAACCTCTCACAACCACTCGGTACCACCCACAACCGCTTGCAACCACTTGTAACCGCTCGCAATCCTTCGCAACGACTTGTAACCACTCGCAACCACTCACAACCACTCGCAACCACTCGCAACCACTCGTAACCACTCGCAACCACTCACAACCACTCGCACCCACTCGCAACCACTCGGAACCACTCGCAACCACTCGCAACCACTCGTAACCACTCGCAGCCACTCGCAACCACTCACAACCACTCGCACCCACTCGCAACCACTCGGAACCACTCGCAACCACTCGCAACCACTCGTAACCACTCGCAGCCACTCGCAACCACTCACAACCACTCGCACCCACTCGCAACCACTCGGAACCACTCGCAACCACTCGCAACCACTCGTAACCACTCGCAGCCACTCGCAACCACTCACAACCACTCGCACCCACTCGCAACCACTCGCAACCACTCGCAACCACTCGCAACCACTCGCAACCACTCGCAACCACTCGCAACCACTCGCAACCACTCGCAACCACTCACAACCACTCGCAACCACTCGCAACCACTCGGAACCACTCGTAACCACTTGTAACCACTCACAACCACTTGCAACCACTTGCAACCACTCACAAAAACTGTGGAAATTTTTGCAACTACTTGCAACCACTCGCAACCACTTGCAACCACTCGCAACCACTCATAGCCTCTGGCAACCACTCGCAACCACTCACAACCATTCGCAACCACTCCCATCCACTCCGAAAAAATCGCAGCCCCTTGCAACCACTTGCAACTTCTCGCAACCACTCGCGACCACTGGCAATCGCTGGCAATCACTCACAACCACTCAGATACCCTTGCCACAACTCAAAACCACTCGGAACCACTGGCAATCACTCGCAACAAATCGTAACTACTTGCAACCACTCGCAAGCACTTGCAACCACTCGCAACCACCCGCAACCAGTCGCAACCTCTCACTCACAACCACTCGCACCCACAACCGCTTGCAACCACTCGTAACCACTCGCAACCACTCGCAACCACTCGCAACCACTCGCAGCCACTCGCAACCACTCGCAACCACTTGCAACCACTCACAACCACTCGCAACCACACAAAACCACTCGCAGCTACTCAAAACCGCAAACAACCACTCACAACCACTCGTAACCACTTGCAACCACTCACAACCACTCGTAACCACTCGCAACCACTCGTGACCACTCACAGCCACTCGCAACCATGCGCAACCACTTGCAACCACTCGCAACCACTTGCAACCACTCGTAACCACTTGCAACCACTTGCAACCACTCGCAACCACTCACAACCACTCAAAACCCCTCAAAACCTATCGCAACCACTCGCAGGCAATAACAACCACTTTCAACCACTTGCAACCATAGGCAACAACTCAAAACCACTCCCAACCACTCGCAACCACTCTCAATCCCTTGCAACCACTTGCAACCACTTGCAACCGCTCGCAACCACTCCCAACCAATTGCAACAACTCGCGAATCCCTCAACCACTTGCAACCGCTCGCAGCCACTTCCAACAGCTCACAACCACTCGAAACCACTTGCAATTCAATGCAAGTGGATGCAAGTGGTTCCGAATGGTTACAAGTGGTTGTGAGTGGTTGTAAGTGATTACAAGTAGTTGCGAGTGGTAGCTAGTGGTTGCAAACGGTTGCGAGTATTCCGAGTGGTTTTGAATGGTTGCAGGTGAGAACGAGTGGTTGCGACTGGTTGCGAGTGGTTGCGAATGGTTGCGAGTGGTTGTGAGTTGTTGCGAGTTGTTGCAAATGGTTCCGAGTGGTTGGAAGTGGATACGAGTGGTTGCGAGTGGTTACGAGTGGTTGCAAGTGGTTGCAAGTGGTTGTGAGTGGTTGCGAGTGGTTCCAAGTGATTCGGAGTGGTTGGAAGTAGTTGTGAGTGATTGCTAGTGGTTGGGAGTGGTTGCGAGTGGTTTCGAGTGATTGCAAGAGGGTGTGAGTGGTTGCGAGTGGTTGCGAGTGGTTCTGAGTGGTTGCAAGTGGTTGTGAGTGGTAGCGAGTGGTTAAAAGTGGTTGCAAATGCTTACGAGTGTTCGCAAATCGTTGTGAGTGGTTGCAAGTGGTTGGGAGTTGTTGCAAGTGGTTGCGAGTGGTTGTGGCTGGTTGCAAGTGGTTGCGAGTGTTTACGAGTGGTTGTGATTGGTTACAAGTGGTCGCGAGTGGTTGCGAGTGATTGCGAGTGGTTGCGAGTGGTTGCAAGTGGTTGCGAATGGTTGCGAGTGGTTGGAAGTAGTTGCAAGTGCTTGCGGGTGGCTGCAAGTGGTTGCAAGTGGTTGTAAGTGGTTGCGAGTCCTTGCAATTGGTTGCTAGTGGTTGCGATTCATTGCGAGTGGCTTCAAGTGGTTGCAAGGGGTTGCGAGGGGTTTCGAATGGTTGCAAGTTGTTGCGAGAGGTAGTAAGTGGTTGCGAGAGGTTACGAGTGGTTTCCTGTGGTTGCGAGTGCTTGCGAGTGGTTGCAAGTGGTTGTGAAGAGTTGCGAGTGGTTGCGAGTGTTTGCGTGTGGTTGAAAGTGGTTGCAAGTGACTGTGAGTGCTTGCCAGTGGTTGCTAATGGTTACTATTGGTTGTGAGTGGTTGCATGTTGTTGTGAGTGGTTGAAAGTGGTTGCTTGGGGTCGCGAGTGCTTGCAAGTGGTTGTGAGTGGTTGCAAGTGGTTGCAAGTGGTTGTGAGTGGTTGTGAGTTTTTGTGAGTGGTTGCAAGTAGTTGCAAGTGCTTGCGAGTGGTTGCAAATGGTTGGGAGTGGTTGCAAGTGGTTGCTAATGGTTGCGAGTGGTTTCTAGTGGTTGTGAGTGGCTACGAGTGGTTGTAAGCGCTTGCAAATTTTTGTCAGTGGTTGCCAGTGGTTGCAAGTGATTGCGAGTAGTTGCGAGTGGTTGCGAGTGGTTGTAAATGGTTGCGAGTGGTTGGGAGTGGTTGCAAGTAGTTGCAAGTGATGGCGAGCATTTACGAGTGGTTGCGAGTGGTGGCAAGTGGTTCTTAGTTGTTTTTTGTGATTACGTGTGGTTGCAAGTGATTACGGGTGGTTTCAAGTGGTTGCAAGTGGTTGCAAGTGCTTGCGATTGCTTGGAAGTGGTCGCAAGTGGTTGTGAGTGGTTGCGAGTGGTTGCGAGTGGTTGCGAGTGGCTGTGAGCAGTTGCGAGTGGTTGCAAGTGGTTGCAAGTGGTTGCCAATTATTGCCAGTGGTTGCAAGTGGTTGCGAGTGGTTACAAGTGGTTCCGAGCGCTTGCGGGTTATTGCGAGTCGTTGCGAGTGGTTGCGAGTGGTTGCAAGTGGTTGCAAGTGGTTGCGAATGGTTGCAAGTGGTTGTGAGTGGTTGCGAGTGGTTGAGAGTGGTTGCGAGTGGTTGCGAGTGGTTGCGAGTGGTTGCGAGTGGTTACGAGTGGTTGTGAGTGGTTGCGAGTGGTTGCGAGTGGTTGCGAGTGGTTGCGAGTGGTTGCCAGTGGTTGCCAGTGGTTGCGAGTGGTTGCAAGTGGTTGTGTGTGAATGCAGGTGGTTGTGAGTGGTTGCAATTGGTTACGAGTGGATGCGAGTCGCTGTGAGTGGTTGCGAGTAGTTGCGAGTGGGTGAGAGTGGTTGCGAGTGGATGCGAATGGTTACGAGTGGTTGCGAGTGGTTGCGATTGGTTGCAAGTGGTTAAGAGTGGTTGCGAGTGGTTGCGACTAGTTGTAAGTGGTTGCGAGTGGTTGCGAGTAGTTGTGAGTGGGTGAGAGTGGTTGCGAGCGGTTGCGAGTTGATACGAGTGGTTTGCTTGTAGTTGCAACTGGTTGCAAGTGGTTGTAAGTGTTTGCAAGTGGTTAGGAGTGGTTGCGAGTGGTTGTGAGTGGTTGAAATTGGTTGCGAGTGGTTGCGAGTGGTTGCGAGTGGTTACGGTTGGTTGTGAGTGGTTGCGAGTGGTTGCAAGTGGTTGTGAGTTGTTGTGATTGGTAACGAGTGGTTGCGAGTGCTTGCAAGTGGTTGTGAGTGGTTATCAATGGTTATGAATGGTTGCGAGTGGTTGCACTTGGTTGCGAGTGGTTGCAAGTGCTGGCGAGTGGTTGCGAGTGATTCAAAGTGGTTGCGAGTGGTTGCTAGGGGTTGCGAGTGATTATGAGTGGTTGCAAGTGGTTGTAAGTGGTGGCGAGTGAATGCAAGTGGTTGCGAGTGGTTGCAAATGGTTGTGAGTGGTTGCAAGTGGTTGCCAGTGGTTTCTAGTGGTTGCAAGTGGTTGCGAGTGCTTGCGAGTGGTTGCAAGTGGTTATGAGTGGTTGCAAGTAGTTGCGGTTGGTCGCAAGTGGCTGTGAGTGGTTGCGAGTGGTTGCGATTAGTTGCGAGTCGTTGTGATTTGTTGCAAGTGCCTGCGAGCGGTTGCAGGTTGTTACGATTGGTTGCGAGTGGTTGCTAGTGGTTGCGAGTGGTTGCGAGTGGTTGTAAGTGGTTGTGAATGGTTGCAAGTGGTTGCGATTGGTTGCGAGCGGTTGCGAGTGGTTGCGAGTGGTTGCGAGTGGTTGTGAGTGGTTGCAAGTGGCTGCAAGTGGTTGCGAGTGGTTGCGAGTGGTTGCGAGCGGTTGCGAGTGGTTGCGAGTGGTTGCGAGCGGTTGCGAGTGGTTGCGAGTGGTTGCGAGGGGTTGCGAGTGGTTGCGAGTGGTTGCAAGTGGCTGCAAGTGGTTGCGAGTGCTTGCAAGTGGTTGCGAGTGGTTGCGAATGGTTGTGAGTGGTTGCGATTGGTTGCAAGTGGTTGCAAGTGTTTACGAGTGCTCCCAAGTGGTTGCAAGTGGTTGCGAGTGGTTGCAAGTAGTTGCGAGTGGTTGCGAGCTGTTACAAGTGGTTGCGAGTGGTTGCGAGTGGTTGCGAGCGGTTGCGAGTGGTTGCCAGTGGTTGTGAGTGGTTGCGATTGGTTGCAAGTGGTTGTGAGTGGTAGTGAGTGGTTACGAGTGGTTGTGAGTGCTTGCAAGTTGTTGTGAGTGGTTGTGAGTGGTTGTGAGTGCTTGAGAGTGGTTACAGGTGGTTGCAATTGGTTGCAATTAGTTTCAAGTGGTTGCAAGTAAATGGGACTGGATGCAAGTGGTTTTGAGTGGTTACAAGTGGTTTTGAATGGCTGGTGGTGATTTCGAGTGGTTGCGAGTGGTTGCGAATGGTTGCGAGTGGTTGCAAGTGGCTACAAAAGGTAGCGAGTTGTTTTGATTGGTTGCAAGTGGTTGCAAGTGGTTGTGAGTGGTTGCGAGTGGTTTTAAGGTATTGCAAGTGGTTGTGAGTGGTTGCGATTGGTTGCGATTGGTTCTGAGTGATTTTGAGTGCTTGCGAGAGGTTGCGGGTGGTTACGAGTGGTTGAGAGAGGTTACCAGAGCTTGCGTATTGTTCCGAATGGTTGGGAGTGGATGCGAGTTGTTGCAAGTAGTTTCATGTGGTTGCAAGTGATTACAAGTGGTTGCGAGTGATTACGGATGGCTTCGATTGGTTATGAGTGGTTGCGACTGGATGGGAGTGGTTGCAAGAGGTTGCGAGTGGTTGCCAGTGGTTGTGAGAAGCTGAAAGTGGTTGCAAATGGTTGCGAGTGGTTGGAAGTGGTTGCAAGTCATTGTGAGTGGTTATGGGTGGTTACAAGTGGTTGCGAATGGTTGCGAGTGGTTGGAAGTGGTTGCGAGTGGTTGCAAGTCGTTGCCAGTGGATGCGAGTTGTTGCAAGTGATTGCGAGTGGTTGCAAGTGGTTTCAAGTGGTTGTAAGTGCTTGCGATTGGTTGCGAGTGGTTATGATTGGTTGGAAGTGGTTGCATGTGGTTGCGAGTAGTTATAAGTGCTTGCGAGTGGTTACGAATGGTTGCGAGTGATTCCGCGTGGTTCCTAGTGGTTGCGAGTGGTTACAAGTGGTTGGGAGTGGTTGCAAGTGGTTGAGAGTGCTTGCAAGTTATTGTAAGTGGTTGCGAGTGGTTGCAAGTGATTTTGATTGATTGGGAGTGGTTGCAAGTGGTTGCGAGTGGTTGCGAGTGGTTATGAGTTGTTGTGAGTGGTTGCGAGTAGTTGCAAGTGGTTGCGAATGGTTGCGTGTGGTTGCAAGTGGTTGCGAGTGGTTGCAAATGGTTTTGAGTGGTTCCGAGTGGTCGCGAGTGGTTGCGAGTGGTTGTGAGTGGTTGCGATTGGTGGCGAGTGGCTGCGAGTGGTTGCCAGTGTTAACGAGTGGATGCGAGTGGTTGCAAGTCATTGCAAGTGGTTGGGAGTGGCTGCGATTGGCTGGGATTGGTTGCGAACGGTTGCAAATGGTTGGGAGTGGTTGTGAGTGGTTGCGAGTGGTTGCGAGTAGTTGCAAGTGGTTGCAAATGGTTGCGATTGGTTGCGAGTGGTTGCTAGTAATTCCTAGTGGTTGCGAGTGGCTGCAAGTGGTTGCGAGTGGTTGAAGGTGGTTGCAAGTGGTACCAGTGCTTGCAAGTGGTTGCGAGTGGTTGTGAGCGGTTACGAGTGGTTGCAAGTGGTTGCGAGTGGTTATGAGTAATTGTGAGTGGTTGCAAGTTGTTGCAAGTGGTTGCGAGTGGTTACGAGTGGTTGGGAGTGGTTGCAAGTGGTTGAAAGTGGTTGTGAGTGGTTGTGAGTGATTGCGAGTGGTTGAGAGTGCTTGCAAGTGGTTATGAGTAGTTGTGAGTGGTTGGGAGTGGTTACGAGTGGTTGCAGTTGGTTTTGAGTGGTTACAGGTGGTTGCGACTGGTTGCGGTTTGTTGCTTTTGGTTGCAGGTTGTTGCTTTTGGTTGCAGGTTGTTGCGAGTGCATGCAAGTGGTTGCGAATGGTTACAAGTGGTCGCAAGTGGTTGCGAGTGGTTGCGAGTGGTTACGAGTGGTTGCGAGTGGTTTCGATTGGTTGCAAATGGTTGGGAGTAGTTGCGAGTGGTTTTGAGTGGATGCAAGTGATTACGAGTGGTTGCGAGTGGTTGCGAGTGGTTGTGAATGGTTGCGAGTAGTTGCGAGTGGTTACGAGTGGTTGCGAGTTGTTGCGAGTGGCAACGTGTGGTTGCGAGTGGTTACGAATGGTCGTGGGTGGTTTTGAGTGGGTGCAAGTCCTTGAGAGTGGTTGCGACTTGTTGCCAGTGGTTGCGAGTGGTTGCTAGTTTGCGAGATGTTACAAGTTGTTACAAGTGGTTGCGAGTGGTTGTAAGTGGTTGCAAGTGGTTGCAATTTGTTGCGAGTGGTTGCAAGTTATTGCGAGTGGTCACGAGTGGTTGTGATTGGTTGCGAGTGGTTGCGAGTGGTTGCAAGTGGTTGCGAGTGGCTGCCATTGGTTGCAAGTGGTTGCAAGTGGTTGCAAGTGATTGCAAGTTGTTGCGAATGGTTGCCAGTGATTGTGAGTGGTTGTGAGTGGTTGGGAGTGGTGGTGAGTGGTTTTGAGTGGTTGCGAGTGATTGCAAGTGGTTGCGAGTGCTTGTTAATGGTGGCGAGTGGTTGCGAGTGGTTGCAAGTGATTGCAAGTGGTTGTAAGTGGTTGTGAGTGGTTGTGGGTGGGGGTAAGTGGTTGCGAGTGGTTGCGAGTGGTTGTGAGTGGATGCAAGTGGTTGCGAGCAGTTTCGAGTGCTCGTGAGTGATTTTGAGTGGTTGCGAGTGGTTGCAAGTGGTTGCAAGTGGTTTGGAGTGGTTGCGAGTGGTTGTGAGTTGTTGCGAGTGGTTGGGAGTGCTTGCAAGTGGTTGGGAGTGGCTGCAAATGGTTTGGAGTGGTTGCGAGTGGTTGTGAGTGGTTGCGAGTAGTTGGGAGTGCTTGCAATTGGTTGTCCGTGGTTATGATTGGTTGCGAGTTGTTGCGAATGGTTGCAATTGGTTATGAGAGGTTGCATGTGGTTGCGAGTGGTTGCAAGTCATTCAGAGTGGTTGTGAGTGGTTACGAGTGGTTGCAAGTGCTTGTGAGTGACTGCGAATGGTTACGAGTGGTTGTGAGTAGTTGCTAGTGGTTGCGGGTGGTTATGAGTGGTTGGGAGTGGTTGCGAGTGTTGGCGAGTGACTGTAAGTGGTTGGGAGTGGTTGTGAGTGGTTCTAAGTGATTGCAAGTGGTTGCGAGTGGTTGCAATTGGTTGCGAGTGGTTGCGATTGGTTGCGAGTGGCTGCAAGTGGTTGCGAGTGGTTGCCAGTGGATGCAATTGGTCGTGAGTAGTTGTGAGTGGTTACGAGTGGTTGCAAGTGGTTACGTGTTGTTGCGAGTGGTTGCAAGTGGTTGCAAGTGGTTGCGAGTGGTTGCGAGTGGTTGCGAATGGTTGCGACTGGTTCCGATTGGTTGCAAGTGGTTGCGGGAGGTTGCGAGTGGTTGCGAGTGGTTGCGAGTGGTTGCGAGTGCTTGCGGCTGGTTGCGAGTTGTTAGGAGTGGTGGCAAGTGATTGCAAGTTGTTGCGAGTGCTTGCAAGTGGTTGCGAGTGGTTGAGAGTGGTTGCAAGTGGTTGCAAGTTGTTGCGAGTGGTTGCCATTGGTTGCGAGTGCTTGCGAGTGGTTGCGAGTGGATGCGAGTGGTTGCGAGTGGTTACGAGTGGTTGTAAGTGGTTGCAAGTGGTTGTGAGTGGTTGTGAGTGGCTAGGAGTGCTTTTGACTGCTTGCAATTGGTTGTGAGTGGTTACAGGTGGTTGCAATTGGTTGCGATCTGTTGCAAGTGGATGCAAATCAATGCGAGTGGATGCAAGTGGTTGCAAATGGTTACAAGTGGTTGTGAGTGACTGCAAGTGATTACGAGTGGTTGCGAATGGTAGCAAATGGTTGCAAATGATTGTGAGTAGTTGCGAGTGGATGTGATTGGGTGTGAGTGGTTGCAATTGATTTTGAGAGGTTGCGAGTGGTTAAAATTGGCTGTGAGTGGTTGCAAGTAGTTGTGAGTGGTTGCGAGTGGGTGCAAGAGGTTGCGAGTGGCTGCAAGTAGTTTTTAGTGGTTGCAAATGGATGGAAGTTGTTCCGAGTGGTTGGGAGTGGTTGCGAGTGGCTGCGATTGGTTGCGAGTATTTGTGAGTGATTGCAATTGGTTGCAAGTGGTTGCGAGTGGTTGCGAGTGGTTGCGATAGGTTGCAAGTGGTTGCAAGTGGTTGTGAGTGCTTGCAAGTGGTTGCAACTGATTGCAAGTGGTTTCGAGTGGTTGCGAGTGGTTGTGATTGGTTACGAGTGGTTGCAAGTGGTTGTGAGTGGTTGCACGTGGTTGCGAGTGGTTTTTAGTGGTTGCAAGTGGTTACGAGTGGTTGTGAGTGGTTGTGAGTGGTTGCGAGTGGTTGCGAGTGGTTGCGAGTGGTAACGAGGGGTTGGGAGTGGTTACGAGGGGTTGCGACTGGTTTCAAGTGGTTGCGAGTGCTTGCAAGCGGCTGTGAGTGGTTGTGATTGGTAGTTAGTAGTTACGAGTGGTTGCCAGTACTTGCAAATGGTTGTGAGTACTTGCAAATGGTTTTGAGTGATTGCGAGTAGTTGCGAGTGGGTGCGAGTGGTTGCGAGTGTTGAGAGTGGTCGCACATTGTTGCAATTGGTTGCGAAAGGTTGTGAGTGGTTAAGAGTGGTTGCCAGTGGTTGCGATTTGTTGGGAGTGGTAGCGAGTTGTTGTGACTGGTTGGGAGTGGGTGCAATTGGTTATGTATCGTTGTGAGTGGTTACGAGTAGTTGGGAGTGGTTGCGAGTGGTTGCGAATTATTGCGATTGGTTGCGAGTGGTTACGAGTGGTTGCAAGTTGTTGTCCGTGGTTGCAAGTGGTTGAGCGTGTATGAAAGTGATTACAAGTGGTTTCAAGTGGTTGCGAGTAGTTGCGAGTGGTTGCTAGTGGTTACGAGTAATTGTGAGTTGTTGCCAATGGTTGCAATGGGTTATGAGCGGTGCAAGTCCTTGCGAGTGGTTGCTAGTGTTTGTGAGTGGCTGTGATTTGTTGCGAGTGGTTGCGAGTGGTTCCAAGTGGTTTTGAGTGGTTGCGATTGGTTTTGAGTAGTTGGGAGTGGTTGCAAGTGGTTGCAAGAAGTTGCGAGTGGTTGAGAGTGGTTGAGTGGTTGCGAGTGGTTGTGATTGGTTGGGAGTAGTTCCAAGTGGTTGAGAGTGGTTGAGAGTCATTGCGAGTGGTTGCGACTGGTTGCGAGTGATTGGGAGTGGTTGCAAGTGGTTGCGAGATGCAATAAGTGGTTGCGAGTGGTTGTGAGTGGTTGCGTATGGTTGCCAGTGGTTATGAGTGGTTGGGAGTGGTTGCGAGTGGTTGCAAGTGGTTGTGAGTAGTTACAAGTGGTTGCCAATGGTTGCGAGTGGTGGCGAGTGGGTGCAAGTGGTTGCGAGTGGTTGCAAGTGGTTGGGAGTGGTTGCAAGTGGTTGTGAGTGGTTGAGAGTGGTTGCAAGTGGTCACAATTGGTTGCGACAGGTTGCAAGTTATTCATGTGGTTGTGAGTGGTTGCAAGTGGATGCGAGTGGTTACGAGTAGTTTTGTATGGTTCCGATTGGTAGCGAGTGGCTGCAACTATTTGCGAGTGCTTGCGTATGGTTTCTAGTGGTTGGCAGTGGTTGCGAGTGCTTGCGAGTGGTTGAGAGTGATTGTGAGTTGTTGCAAGTGGTTGCGAGTGGTTGCGAGTGGTTGGGAATGGTTGCCAGTCGTTGTGAGTGGTTGCAGTTTCTTGGGAGTGGTTGGGAGTGGTTGCAAATGGTTGGGAGTGGTTGCGAGTGGTTGCAATTCGGTGTGAGTGTTTGTGAGTGATTGCGAGCAGTCTCGAGGGGTTATAAATGTCTGTCTGTGGTTGCAAGTAATTGCAAGTGGTTGCGAGAGAATGCGAGAGGTAGCGAGTTGTTGCAAGTGGTTGTAAGTGGTTGCAACTGGCTGCGATTGGTTTGGAGTGGTTGGGAGTGGTTGCAAGTGGCTGCGATTGGTTGCGAGTAGTTGTGAGTGGTTGCGATTGGTTGCGAGTGGTTGCGAGTGGTTGCGAGTGGTTGCGAGTGGTTGCAAGTGGTTGCAAGTGGTTTTGAGTGCTTGCACGTGGTTGCAAGTGATTGCGAGTGGTTGTGAGTGGTTTCGAGTGGTTGCGACTTGTTCCGAGTGGTTGCGATTGGTTGCGAGTACTTGCGAGTGGTTTCAAGAGGTTGTGAGTGGCTACAAGTGGTTGTGAGTGGTTGCACATAGTTGCGACTGGATGTAAGTGGTTGCAAGTGGTGACGAGTGGTTGCGAGTGGTTGCGAGTGGTTGGGAGTGGTTGCGAGTGGTAACAAATGGTTGGGAGTGGGTACGAGGGGTAGCGACTGGTTACAAGTGGTTGCGAGTGGTTGCAAGTGGTTGCAAGTGGTTGTGATAAGTTGCAAGTGGTTGCAAGTGGTTGTGAGTGCTTGCAAGTGGTTGCAACTGATTGCAAGTGGTTGCGAGTGGTTGTGAGTGGTTGTGAGTGGTTACGAGTGGTTGCGAGTGGTTGTGAGTGGTTGCACGTGGTTGCGAGTGCTTGTTAGTGGTTGCAAGTGGGTACGAGTGGTTGTGACTGGTTGCGAGTGGTTGCGAGTGGTTGCGAGTGGTAATGAGTGGTTGGGAGTGGTTAGGAGGGGTTGCCACTGGTTACAAGTGGTTGCGAGTGCTTGCAAGCGGGTGTGAGTGGTTGTGATTGGTTGTGAGTAGTTACGAGTGGTTGCCAGTACTTGCAAATGGTTGTGAGTGCTTGCAAGTGGTTTTGAGTGCTTGCGTGTAGTTGCTAGTGGTTGCAAGTGGTTCCGAGTGATGCGAGTGGTTGCAAGTGGTTGCGAATGGTTGTGAGTGGTTACGAGTGGTTGCGACTGGTTGCGACTGGTTGGGAGTGGTAGCGAGTGGTTGCGACTGATTCGGAGTGGTTGCAAGTGGTTACGTATGGTTGTGAGTGGTTGCGAGTAGTTGCGAGTGGTTACGATTGGTTGCAAGTGGTTGCGAGTGGTTGCGAGTGGTTACGAGCGGTTGCGAGTGGTTGTTTGTAGTTTCAAGTGGTTGAGGGTGCATTAAAGTGATTGCGAGTGGTTTTAAGTGGTTGCAAGTAGTTGTGAGTGGTTGCTAGTCGTTACGAGTCATTGGGTGTGGTTGCCAATGGTTGCAACTGCTTATGAGCGGTTGCGAGTCGTTGCGAGTGGTTGCAAGTGGTTGTGAGTGGTTGCCAGTTGTTGCAAGTGGTTGCGAGTGGTTACCAGTGGTTGCAAGTGGTTGCGGGTGGTTGTGATTTATTGTGGGTGGTTGGAAGTGGTTGCAAGTGCTTGGGAGAAGTTGTGAGTAGTTGTGAGTGGTTATGAGTGGTTTCGAGTGGCTGCGAGTGGTTGGAAGTGGTTGCAAGTGGATGAGAGTGGTTGTTTGTCATTGCGAGTGGTTGCGGCTGGTTGCGAGTGGTTGGGAGTGGTTGCAAGTGGTTGCGAGATGCTATAAGTGGTTGCGAGTGGTTGTGAGTGGTTGTGTATGGTTGTCAGTGGTTAGGATTGGTCGGGAGTGGTTGCGAGTGGTTGCAAGTGGTTGTGAGTGGTTGCAAGTGGTTGCCAGTGGTTGCGAGTGGTTGCGAGTGTGTACAAGTGGTTGCGAGTGGTTGCGAGTGACTACGAGTAGTTGTAAGTGGTCACGAATGGTTGCGAGTGTTTGCGAGTGCTGGCGAGTGGATGCGAGTGGTTGAGAGTGGTTGCGAGTGGTTGTAAGTGGTTGCGAGTAGTTGTGAGTGGTTGCGAGTGGTTCGGAGTGGTTTTAAGAAGTTGTGAGTGGTTACAAGTGGTTGCGAGTGGTTGTGAGTGGTTGCAAGTGCTTTTGTAAGGTTGCGAGTGTTTAGAGTGGTTGTGAGTTTTTGCAACGGGTTGTGAGTAGTTGCGAGTGGTTGGGATTGGTTGCGAGTGGCTTTGAGTGGTTATGAGTGGTTGCGATTGGTTGCAAGTGGTTGCAAGTGGTTGGGAGTGGTTGCGAGTGGTTGCCATTGCATGGGAGTGCTTGTGCAAGGTTACATGCAGTTGCGAGTGTGTGCGAATGGCTGCAAGTGGTTGCAAGCGATTGTGATCAGTCATAAATGGCTGCGAGTGGTTTCCAGTGGCTGCGAGTGGTTTCGAGTGGTTCAGAGTGGTTCCGAGTGGTTGCGAGTGGTAGGGAGTGGTTGTGAGTGGTTGGGAGTCGTTGCGAGTGGTTGCGAGTGGTTGCGTGTGGTTGCAAGCGGTTGTGAGTGGTTGCTAGTGGTTGCGAGTGTTTGCGAGTGGTTGTGAGTGGTTACAAGTGATTGCGAATGGTTGCTAGTGGTTGCGAGTGGTTGCGAGTGGTTGTGAGTAGTTGCCAGTTGTTGCTAGTGGTTGGGAGTGGTCGTGAGTGGTTTTGAGTGGTTGCGAGTGCTTACAACTTGTTGGGAGTGGTTGCGAGTGGTTGCGAGTGGTTGTGAGTGGTTGCCAGTGATAGGGATTGGATGTGAGTGGTTGCAAGTGGTTGCTAGTGATTGAGATTGGATGTGAGTGGTTGCGAGTGTTTGGGAGCAGTTGCGAGCGGTTCCAAATGGTTGTGAGTGGTTGGAAGTAGCTGCGAGTGGTTGCGAGTGGGTACAAATGGTTGCGAGTGGGTGCAAATGGTTGCAAGTGGGTCCAAATGGTTGCGAGTGGTTCCGAGTGGTTGCGAGTGGTTGCGATTTGTTGCCAGTAGTTGTGAGTGGTTGCGATTGGTCACAAGTGGTTGCGAATGGTTACGAGTGGTTATGAGTGGTTGCAAGTGGTTGCAAGTGGTTGTGAGAGCTTGCAAGTGGTTCCAAGTGATTGCAAGTGGTTGTGAGTAGTTTCAAAAGGTTGCGAGTTGTTGCAAGTGGTTGCGATTGGTTGCAAGTAGTTGCGAGTGGTTGCAAGTGGTTGCGAGTGATTGCGAGTGGTTGGCAGTGGTTACGAGTGGTTTCGAGTGGTTGTGAGTAGTGACGAGCGGTTGCGAGTGCTTGCGAGTGGCTGCAAGTGGTGGCGAGTGGTTGTGATTGGTTGGAAGTGGTTACGATTGGTTGCGAGTGGTTACGAGTGGTTGCGATTGGTAACAACTGGTTGGGAGTGGTTACGAGGGGTTGCGACTGGTTAGGAGTCGTTGCGAGTGGTTGCGAGCGGCTGTGAGTGGTTGTCATTTGTTGTGAGTAGTTAGGAGTGGTTGCGAGTGCTTTCAAATGGTTGTGAGTCCTTGAAAGAGGTTTTCAGTGGTTGCGAGTAGTTGCGAGTGGTTGCGAGTGGTTGCGAGTGTTGCGAGTGGTTGCAAGTGGCTGCAAGTGGATGCAAATGGGTTTTGAGTGGTTACGAGTGGTTGCGAGTGGTTGCGAGTGGTTGGGAGTGGTAGCGAGAGGTTACAACTGGTTGGGAGTGGTTACAAGTTGTTACATATGGTTATGAGTGGTTGCGAATGGTTGCGAGTGGTTGCGAGTGGTTGCGAGTGGTTGCGAGTGGTTGCGAGTGGTTGCGAGTGATTGTGAGTGGTTGCGAGTGGTTGCGAATGGTTACAAGTGGTTGCGAGTGGTTGTGAGTGGTTGCGAGTGGTTGCGAGTGCTTGCGAGTGATTGTGAGTGGTTGCGAGTGGTTGCGAGTGGTTGCGAGTGGTTGCGAGTGGTTGCGAGTGGTTGCGAGTGGTTGCGAGTGATTGTGAGTGGTTGCGAGTGGTTGCGAATGGTTACAAGTGGTTGCGACTGGTTGTCAGTGGTTGTGAGTGGCTGAGCGTGTTTGCAAGTGATTGCGAGTCATTTCAAGTGGTTGTGAGTAGTTGCAAGTGGTTGCTAGTGGTTACGAATAACTGTGAGTGGTTGCCAATGGTTGCATCTGGTTATGAGCGGTTGCGAGTGGTCGCTAGTGATTGCGAGTGGCTGTGAGTGGTTGCGAGTTGTTGCGAGTGGTTGCGAGTGGTTGCGAGTGATTGCGAGTGGTTACGAGAAGTTGGGATTGGTTGTGAGTGATTAGAAGTGGTTGCAAGTGGTTGCTAGAAGTTGCAAGTGGTTGCGATGTGTTATGAGTTGTTGCGAGTGGTTGCGAGTGCTCAGGAGTGGTTGCAAGTGGTTGAGAGTGGTTGTGAGTCAGTGCGAGTGGTTACGAGTGGTTACAAGTGGTTAAGAGTGGTTAAGAGTGGTTGCGAGTCGTTGCAAGTAGTTGCGAGTGGTTGAGAGTGGTTGCGAGTGGTTGTAAGTAGTTGCGAGTGGTTGCGAGTGGTTGTGAGTGGTTGGGAGTGGTTGTAAGTGGTTGTGAGTGGTTCTGAGTGGTTGCAAGTGGTTGCGAGTGGTTGCTAGTGGTTACAAATGGTTGTGAATGATTGCGAGTAGTTGCGAGTATTTGCGAGTGGTTGCGAGTGGTTGCGAGTGGTTGTGTATGGTTGCGAGTGCTTGCGAGTAGTTGCGAGTTGTTGCAAGTGGTTGCAAGTGGTTGGGAGTTGTTGTGAGTTGTTGTGAGTGGTTGGGAGTGGGTGCGAGTGGTTATGAGTGGTTGCGAGTGCGTGCTAGTGGCTACGAGTGGCTTTGAATGGTTGCGAGTGGTTGCGAGTTGTTGCGAGTGGTTGTGAGTGGTTGCGAGTGGTTGCGAGTGGTTTGGAGTGGTTGCGAGTGGTTGGGAGTGGTTGCGAGTGGTTGCGAGTGGTTGCGAGTGGTTGCAAGTGGTTGCAAGTGGTTGCGAGTGGTTGCGAGTGGTTGCAAGTGGTTGCAAGTGGTTGCGAGTGGTTGCGAGTGGTTGCAAGTGGTTGCGAGTGGTTGCAAGTGGTTGTGAGTGGTTGCGAGTGGTTGCGAGTGGTTTGGAGTGGTTGCGAGTGGTTGTGAGTGGTTGTAAGTGGTTGCGAGTGGTTGTAAGTGGTTGCGAGTGGTTGCGAGTGGTTGCGAGTGGTTGCAATTGCTACAAATTCTTGCGAGTGGTTGTGAGTGGTTGTGAGTGGTTGCGAGTGGTTGCGAGTTGTTGCGAGCGGTTGCAAGTGGTTGTGAGTAGTTGTGAGTGGTTGCGAGTAGTTGCAAGTGCTTGTAAGTGGTTGTGGGTACTTACAAGTTGTTCGAGTGGTTGCAAGTGGTTGCGAGTATTTGCATGTGGTTCTGAGTCGTTGAGTGTCATTACAAGTGGTTGCAAGTTGTTGCGAGTGGTTGGGAGTGGTTGAGAGTGGTTGCCAGTGGTTGCAAGTGGTTGATAGTGCTTGCAAGTGGTTGCAAGTGGTTGCTAATGGTTGCGATTGGTTGTGAGTTGTTTTGAGTGTTTGCGAATGGTTGCGAGTGACTGTGAGTTGTTGGGAGCTGTTACAAGTGGTTGTGAGTGCTTGCAAGTGGTTGCAAGTATTTGTGAGTGGTTGCCACTGTTTGCAAGTGGTTGCGAGTTGTTGGGAGTGGTTGCGCACGGTTGCAAGTGGTTGCAAATGGTTGCGAGTGGTTGCAAATGGTTACGAGTGATTGTGAGTGGTTGCAAGAGGTTGCAAGTGGTTGCGAGTAGTTGCGAATGGTTGCGAGTGGTTGCGACTGGTTATGAGTGGTTGTGAGTGGTTATGAGTGGTTCTAAGGATTTGCGATTGGTTAAGAGTGCTTTCAAGTGGTTGTGAATGGTTGTGAGTGCTTGCAAGTGGTTGCAAGTAGTTGCGAGTGGTTGTGAGTGGTTGCAAGTGGTTGCAAGTGGTTGCGACTGGTTGCAAATGGTTGCAATTGGTTGTGAGTGGTTGTGAGTAGTTGCGAATGCTTGCAAGTAATTATGAGTGCTTTCAAGTTGTTAAGAGTTCTTTTGAGTGCTTGCGAGTGGTTGCAACTGGTTGCAAGTAGTTGGGTGTGGTAGTGAGTGGTTGCAAGTGGTTGCGATTTGTTGCAAGTGGTTGAGAGTGGTTGGAAGTGGTTGCATGTGGTTGCGACTTGTTGCGAGTGGTTTTGAGTGGTTGCGAGTGTTTGCGAGTGGTTGCAATTGGTTTTGAGTGGTTGCAAGTTGTTGCGAGTGGTTGTGAGCGGTTGCAAGGGGTTGGGAGTGGTTGCGAGTGGTTGCGAGTGGTTGCAAGTGGTTGAGAGTGGCTGCAAGTGGTTGCGAGTGGTTGCGAGTGGTTGGGTGTGCTTGCAAGTGTTGCAAATGATTCCAAGTGGTTGCAAGTGGTTGCGATTGGTTTGGAGTCATTGCGAGTGGTTGCGAGTGGTTGTGAGTGGTTGCGAGTGGTTGTGAGTGGTTGCAAGTGGTTGCGAGTGCTTGCAATTGGTTGTGAGTGGTTGCGAGTGGTTGCGGGTGGTTGCAAGTGGTTGCGAGTGGTTTCGAGTTGTTGCGAGTAGTTGTGAATAGTTGCGAGTGATTGTGAGTGGTTGCGAGTGGTTGCAAGTGGTTGCAAGTAGTTGAAAGTTGTTGCGAGTTTTTGCAAGTGGTTGCAAGTGGTTGCGAGTGGCGAAGAGTCATTGCGAGTTGTTGCGAGTGGTTGTGAGTGGTTGCGATTGGTTACGAGTGGTTGCGTGTGGTTGCAAGTGGTTTCAAGTGGGTTTGAGTGGTTGTGAGTGGTTGCGAGTGGTTGGGAGTCCTTGCAAGTGGTTATGAGTGGTTGTGAGTGGTTGCGAGTGGTTCCAAGTGGTTGCGATTGGCTGCAAGTTGTTGCAAGTGGTTGGAAGTTGTTTCGAGTGGTTGCGAGCGCTTGCAAGTGGTTGCGAGTGGTTGTGAGCTCTTGCAAATGTTTGCAAGTGCTTGCAACTGGTTGCGAGTGATTGCGATTGGTTGCGAGTGGTTGCAAGTGGTTGCGAGTGGTTGCGAGTGGTTGCAAGTGATTGCAAGTGGTTTTGAGTGGTTCCGAGTGGTTCCAAAGAGTACCAAGTGGTTGCGAATGGTTGCAATGGTTAGGAGTAGTTGCAAGTGGTTGCGAGTTGTTGCGAGTGGTTGCAAGTGGTTGGGAGTGTTTCCGAGTAGTTGCGAGTGGTTGCGAGTGTTTGTGATTGGTTGCAAGTTATTCCAAGTGGTTACGAGTGGTTGCGAGTGGCTGCGAGTGGTTTCAGGTGATTGCGAGAGGTTGCGAGAAGTTGGGAGTGGTTGCGATTGATTGCGAGTTATTGCAAGTGGTTGCCAGAGATTGCGACTAGTTGTGAGTGGTTGCAAGTGGTTTGAGGTGGTTGTGAGTAGTTGCGAGTGGTTGCAAGTAGTTGCGAGTGGTTGCTAGTTGTTTCAAGTGGTTGCAAGTGGTTCCGAGTGGTTCCAAGTGGTTCCAAGTTGTTGCGAGTAGTTGCGAGTGGTTACGAGTGGTTGCAATCGGTTGCTTGTAGTTGCGAGTGATTGCAAGTGGTTGCGAGTGGTTGTAAGTGCTTGCGAGTGGTTGTGAGTGGTTGCAAGTGGTTAGGAGAGATTGTGAGTGTTTGCGAGTGGTTCCGAGTGATTGCGAGTGGTCGCAAGTGGATGCGGGTAGATGCGAGTGGTTGGGAGTGGGTGTGAGTGTTTCCAAGTGGTTATGAGTGGTTGTGAGTGATTAGGATTGGTTCTGATTGTTGAAAAATTGCCCCTCCGCATGCCCAAGTGCAGCGCTGGGAGGCGCTGACGAGCCTCCAGAAAGTGGAAACTCCGCGCCGGCGGATCTGGCAACTTATGGATTACTCGGATCCTAAAATGGAGGATTGCCGCGTAAAGTGACGAGTCGCTGAATCTGGTGGAAGTTGAATCGCCGCAATCGGACAAGTATCGAGGGGGATATGGCCTTCCAAAGTTGGGATGTGCGCAGCGGCTCTGGGAGCCGGCTGCGACTCAAAATCCGGTCGATAATCGACCGGACCGACCAACAAAATTACCATCTGGAGAAATTGCTCCAATAGGCCTGTCGAGGCGTCCGGTGGATGATCCACCTGATCCGGCGGATCATCCACTGGATCCAGTAGTGCAAGTTGTTACTGATGGACTTAGCCAAAATCATGGCTCGGCGTCCGAAACTCAGAATTACGTTTTGTTACTCTTGGACTTGGTCAAAATTCTGATTGCAGGTCCGCGGACAGGTTTTGAACGTCGTCACACCCCATCACCAAACTCGACCCAAAAGTGGGTAGGGTGCGTGAAAACAGTACAGGAGATCCCTACACCACGTGCCAGAGGATCTGCACCTTGGGAAAGGCACTTTGCACGTGAAGGAAGGTGCCACGGCGTGTGCGCACCATGGAGGCGTTATGCATTTCTGTGGTTGGTGAAACCTCCGCTTCGGCAAGCATAACTTGGGCTACGCTTGGCCAAATTGCGCGTGGTTTGGTGCGTTGGAGAGCTTACGACTAGCCCTATAAATGTTGTGATCATTTTCATGTTAAAAAACTAAGGCAAAACAACGTTATTCCCTTTGCAAACTGACTGTCTCTAAATTTCTGCTCACATAGCCTGAGGCGACCAGAAAGCTCACGCTCAGTCTCAGATTCGCCCAAAATTGTAGACGTGAACCAATAGAGTCTATCAGACCAACGTCGGGACCGCATCCATGCGGATCTCATCCTGACAAAGGGCAATGGGCCCATGGGTCTGAACGCCTCCAACGTTCACGTCTTCCGCAACGCACGGGATCGTCATCTTGGACGTCGCCGTGAAGTTCTGAGAACTCGTCGGAGTAGCTGTTGCGCACATGGCGCAGAAGGAGACGCAGCCCATTCAGAAGTATGCAGACGGCCCGGGCTTCGGGCTCTGGAGGTGGCAGTTTGAGCTGCACCTCTCGCATAAGGGGCTGCTCGACGTCATGTTGGGAAAGGAGGTACTCACAGAGGCGACTGCTATGGACCCGGAGAAGCAGGCCTTCAAAAAAAAGAACACAGAGGTGCTCATGCTCTTGGTGTCTGGGACAGCTGAGTCGTAGTGGAGCTACCTCCAAGGCTACAAGCTGGCAGCCAAAGCTTGGCAAAAGCTCTGTGCCATCCACCAATCCAAGTCGCTTGCGAACAAAATCTTCGCGATGAAACGGCTCCTCACTGTGAGAATCGAGGAGGGAGATGATGTCATCTCCGCCATGCAGCAAATCGAGTCGTTCGCCTTGCAATGCAACAACGTGGGGTGGAAGATCTACACGCAGCTGCAGGCAATGGCTCTCCTCATGGCCCTACCTGACAGTTGGGACCCACTCATCACTGTCCTTGGAGGATGGTCAGAGGACAAGCTCACCTATAGTGCGGTCGCAGAGTACATCCGCAACGAGGCGCAGCGATGGAGCTGTGGGGAGTCCTCGTCTTCCTCATCGGCCCTTGTCACCAAAACGCGGGGTGGCGGAAGCGAGGGCCGAGGAAGTTGTGGAAAGGGCGGCAGCAAGAAGGGCGCCAAGAAAGGTGCGTGTCGCAATTGCGGGAAAGAAGGCCATTGGGCCCGTGAGTGCCCGGAGGAGGCGAAGACTGGCGGCAAAAACAGCAAGGGCAGGTCGCCCCTCAACAACAACAAGAACCACTTCCTCAAGAAGGCCAACAGGCGGTGCCTAGATTCCGGGGCCGAGGAGCACACCCAAGTCGAGAAGGTGGGGTTCTTCACCTACGAGAAGTCCTCCAAGTCAATGGTGGTCGCGAACGACAAAGTCGAGCCGGCGGCCGGCCAAGGCGACGTGGAGGTGGAAGTCGTGGTGGGTGGTAAGAAGGAGCTGTACACAATCCGTGATGTGCAGCACGTCCCCGGCCTGGCTGACATCCTGAGTGTTAGCCGCTTGACGGACAAGGGATATGAGGTGCTCTTCCCTAGGAAAGGCGCAGTGGTGCGCATCGATGGTGACGGCGAGGTCGTGCTGGAGGCAAAGCGCAAGGGCAGTCTCTACATCGTGGAGACCAAGGTGGTCCC
>SZWC01006271.1:10069-25926 GCA_023375785.1 Penium margaritaceum | reverse complement strand
GTTGTGAGTGGTTGCGAGTGGTTGCGAGTGGTTGTAAGAGGTTGAGAGTGGTTGTGAGTGGTTTCAAGTGGTTATGAGTGGTTGCGAGTGGTTGCGAGTAGTTGCAAGTAGTTGCAAGTGGTTTTTTGTGGTTGCGAGTGGTTGCAAATGGCAGCGAGTGGTTGCATATGGTTGCGAGTGATTGCGAGTGGTAGTGAGTGGGTGTGAGTGGTTGCGAGTGGTTGCGAGTAGTTTTATATGGTTGACAGTGGTTGCGAGTTGGTGCGAGTGGTTGCGAGTGGTTGTGAGTGGCTGCAAATGGTTGTGAGTGGTCGCAAGTTCTTGCGAGTGGTTGCAAGTAGTTTTATGTGGTTACGAATGGTTGCGAGTTGTTGCAAGTGGTTTTGATTGGTTGCAAGTGGGTAAGAGTGGTTGCAAGTGGTTGTTAGTGGTTGCAAGTAGTTGCCTTTCCTTGCGAGTGGTTGCAAGTGGTTGCAAGTGGTTGCGAGTGGCGGGGAGTAGTTGCGAGTAGTTGCCAATAGCTGCGAATGGTTGTCAGTGGTTGCGATTGGTTGCGAGTTGTTGAGTGTGGGTGCGGTTGGTTGCGAGGGTTGTGAGTGGTTAGGAGTGGTTGGGATTGGTTTTGGGTGGTTGCAAGTGGTTCTAGTGGTTGCGAGCATCTGTGATTGGTTGGGAGTGCTTGTGAGTGGTTGTTAGTGGTTGTGAGAAGTTGCGATTAGTTGTGAGTGGTTGCGAGTGGTTGCGAGTTGGTGTGAATTGTTGCAAGTGGTTGCGACTGGTTACGTGTAGTTGCGATTGGTTGCGTGCTGTTGCGAGTGGTTGCGAGTGGTTGCAAGTGGTTGTGAGTGGTTGCGAGTGGTTGTGAGTGGTTGCGAGTTGTTGCAAGTCTTTGTGAGTGGTTGCAAGCGGTTCTAAGTGGTTGCAAAGGGTTACGATTGGTTGCGAGTGGTTGCAAGTGGTTGCAAGGGGTTATGAGTGGTTATGAGTGGTTGGGAGTGGTAACAAGTGGTTGCGAGTGGTTGCGAGTGGTTGCGGATGGTTGTCATTTGTTGCGAGTGGTCGCGAGTGGGTGCAAATGGTTGCGAGTAGTTGCGATTGGTTGCAAGTGGCTACAAGTGGTTGCGAGTGCTTGCGAGTGATTGTGAGTGGCTGCGAGTGGTAATGAGTGGTTGCAAGTCGTTGCAAGTGGTTGCGAGTGGTTGGGAGTGGTTGCGAGTGGGTGCCAGTAGTTGTGAGTGGTTGTGTGTGGTTGCTAGTGGTTGCGAGTGGGTGCCAGTGGTTGTGAGTGGTTTTGAGTGGTTGCGAGTCGTTGCGAGTGGTTGAGTGGTTGGGAGTGGTTGCCAATGATTGCAAGTAGTTGCGAGTGGTTGCGAGTGGTTGTAAGTGGTTGCGAGTGGTTGCAAGTGGTTGCCAGTGGTTGCGACTGGTTGCGTGTAGTTGCAAGTGGTTGGGAGTGGTTGCGAAAGGTTGTGATTGGTTGGGAGTGGTGGGGAGTGGTGGGGAGTGGTGGGGAATGGTTGCGAGTGGTTACGAGTGGTTGCAAGTGGTTGTGAGTAGTTTCATATGGTTGATAGTGGTTGCGAGTTGCTGCAAGTGGTTGCGATTGGTTGTGAGTGGTTGCGAATGGTAGTGAGTGGTTGCAAGTTCTTGCAAGTGGTTGCAAGTTGTTTTATGTGGTTACGAATGGTTGCGAGGTGTTGCAAGGTTTCGAATGGTTGCAAGTGGTTGCGAGTAGTTGCGAGTGGTTGCGAGTGGTTGTTGGTGGTTGCATCTGGTTGCATGTGATTGCGAGTGGTTGCAATTGATTGCAAGTGGTTGCGAGTGGCTGCGAGTAGTTGCGAGTGGTTGCCAATGGCTGGGAGTGGTGATGAGTGGTTGCGATTGGATGCAATTTGTTGAGAATGGGTGCGTTGTGTTGCGAGGGTTGCGAGTGGTTGGGAGTGGTTGGGATTGGTTTCGAGTGGTTGCAAGTGGTTCTCGTGGTTGCAAGTGGCTGTGAGTGGTCGGGAGTGGTTGTGAGTGGCTGCAAATGGTTGTGAGTGGTTGCAATTAGTTATGAGTGGTTGGGAGTGGTCGCAAGTGCTTGCGAGTTGCTGCAAATGGTTGCAAGTGGTTGCGAGTGGTTGCGAGTGGTTGCGAGTGGTTGCGAGTGGTTGCGAGTGGTTACGAGTGGTTCCGAGTTGTTGCTAGTTGTTGTGAGTTGTGGCAGGGTTCTAAGTGGTTTCAAATGGTTACAATTGGTTGCCAGTGGTTGCAAGTGGTTGCAAGGTGTTATGAGTGGTTATGAGTGGTTGGGAGTGGTTGGGAGTGGTTGCAAGTGGTTGCGAATGGTTGCGAGTGGTTGCGAGTGGTTGCGAGTGGTTGCGAGTGGATGCGGATGTTTGTGATTTGTTGCGAGTGGTCGCGAGTGGGTGGAAATGGTTGCGAGTGGTTGTGATTGGTTGCAAGTGGCTGCAAGTGGTTGCGAGTGCTTGCGAGTGGTTGTGAGTGGGTACGAGTGGTTTTGAGTGGTTGCAAGTGGTTGCAAGTGGTTGTGAGTGGTTGCTAGTGGTTACGAGTGGGTGCTAGTGGTTGTGAGTGGTTGTGAGTGGATGCGAGTGGTTGCGAGTGGTTGTGAGTGGTTGTTAGTGGTTGCCAATGATTGCAAGTAGTTGCGGGTGGTTGCGAGTGGTTGTGAGGGGTTGTAAGTGGTTGCCATGGTTGTGAGTGGTTGCCATTGGTTGCGATTGGTTGCATATGTTGCAAGTTGTTGGGAGTGGTTGCGAAAGGTTGTGATTGGTTGGGAGTGGTGGGGAGTGGTTGCGAGTGGTTGCAAGTGGTTGCGAGTTGTTGCAAGTGGTTGCGATTGGCTGCGAGTTGTTGCGAGTGGTTACGAAAGGTTGCAAGTTGTTGCGAGTTGTTACGAGTGGTTGTGAGTGGTTGTAAGTGGTTGGAAGTGGTTGCGAGTGGTTACAAGTGGTTGCGATTGGTTGCGATTACTTGCGAGTGGTTGCGAGTGGTTACGAGTAGTTGCGAGTGGTTGTGAGTGGTTGCGACTGGTTGCGAGTGGTTGCAAGTGGTTGCGAGTAGTTGCGACTGGTTGCGAGTGGTTGCGAGTGGATGCGAGTCCTTGTGAGTGGTTGCGAGTGGTTGCGAGATGTTGTAAGAGGTTGAGAGTGGTTGTGAGTGGTTGCAAGTGGTTATGAGTGGTTGCGAGTGGTTGCGAGTTGTTGCGAGTAGAAGCGAGTGGTTTTGTGTGGTTGTGTGTGGTTGCGAGTGGTTGCAAGTGGCAGCGAGTGGTTGCATATGGTTGCGAGTGGTTGTGAGTGGTTGTGAGTGGTTGTGAGTGGATGCGAGTGGTTGCGGGTGGTTGTGAGTGGTTGTTAGTGGTTGCCAATGATTGCAAGTAGTTGCGAGTGGTTGCGAGTGGTTTTGAGTGGTTGTAAGTGGTTGCGAGTGGTTGTGAGTGGTTGCCATTTGTTGCGAGTGGTTGCGTGTGGTTGCAAGTGGTTGGGAGTGGTTGCGAAAGGTTGTGATTGGTTAGGAGTGGTGGGTAGTGGTTCCCAGTGGTTGCAAGTGGTTGCAAGTTGTTGTGAGTGGTTGCGATTGGTTGCGAGTGGTTACGAGTGGTTACGAAAGGTTGCAAGTGGTTGCGAGTAGTTATGAGTGGTTGTGAGTGGTTGTAAGTGGTTGCGAGTGGTTGCGAGTTGTTGCAAGTGGTTGCCATTGGTTGTGAGTAGTTGCGAGTGGTTGCAAGTGGTTGTGAGTAGATGCGAGTGGTTGCGAGTGGTTGGGAGTGGTTGCGAGTGGTTGCGAGTAGTTGCGAGTGGTTGTGAGTGGTTGCGAGTTGTTGCGAGTGGTTGTAAGAGGTTGTGAGTCGTTGTGAGTTGTTGCAAGTGGTTGTGAGTGGTTGCGAGTGGTTGCGAGTTGTTGCGAGTAGCTACGAGTGGTTTTGTGTGGTTGCGAGTGGTTACGAGTGGTTGCAAGTGGCAGAGAGTGGTTGCATATGGTTGCCAGTCGTTACAAGTGGTAGTGAGTGGGTGTGAGTGGTTGTGAGTGGTTGTGAGTGGGTTTGAGTGGTTGTGAGTGGTTGCGAGTGGTTAAGAGTGGTTGCGAGCGGTTACGAGTGGTTGTGAGTGGTTGCGAGTGGTTGTGAGTGATTGCCAGTGTTGTGAGTGGTTGCGAGTGCTTGCGAGTTGTTGCAATTGGTTGCCAATCGTTCTGAGTTGTTTTATATGGTTGCAAATGGTTGCGAGTTGTTGCAAGTGATTGCGAGTGGTTGCAAGTGGTTGCGTATGGTTGTTAGTGGTTGCGTGCTCTTGCTAGTGGTTAAGACTAATTTTATGTAGTTACGATTGGTTGTGAGTTGTTGGAAGTGGTTGCTAGTGGTTGCAAGTGGTTGCGAGTGGTTGCGAGTAGTTATGAGTGGTTACGAGTGGTTGCCAGTGATTGCGAGTGGTTGTGAGTGGTTGAGAGTGGTTGTAAGTGGCTGGGAGTAGTTGTGAGTGGTTGCCAGTGGTTTGGAGTGGTTTGGAGTGGTTGTGAGTGGTTGTGAGTGGTTGTGAGCTTTTGTGAGTATTGCGAGTAGTTGCGTGTAGTTGCGACTGGTTGCAAGGGGTTGGGATAGGTTGCGAGTGGTTGCAAGTGGTTCTAGTGGTTGCAAGTGGTTGTGAATGGTTAGGAGTGGTTGTCAGTAGCAGCGAGTATTTGTGAGTGGTTGCATTTTAGTTGCGAGTGGTTGCGAGTGGTTGCAAGTGGTTGCGAGTTGTTGCGAGTGAATGCAAGTGGTTGCATGTGGTTGGGAGTGGTTGCGAGTGGTTGCGAATGGTTGCAAGTAGTTGTGAGTGGTTGCGAGTGTTGGCGAGTTGTTGCAAGTGGTTGCCAGTGGTTGTGAGCGGTTGCAAGTGGTCGCAAGTGGTTACCATTGGTTGCAAGTGGTTGCAAGTGGTTGCAAAAGGTTGTGAGTGGTTGCGAGTGTTTGGGAGTGGTTGCGAGTGGTTGTAAGTGGTTGCAGATGGTTGCGATTTTTTGTGAGTGGTCGCAAGTGGTTTCAAGTGGTAGCAAGTGGTTGCGAATGATTTCGAGTTGTTGCAAATGGTTGCGAGTGGTTGCGATTGGTTGTGAGTGGTTGCGAGTGGTTACAACTGGCTGCAATTGGTTGCAAGTGGTTGCGAGTGGTTTTGAGTGGGTGCAAGTGGTTGTGAGTAGTTGTGAGTGGTTACGAGTGGTTAAGAGTTGTTGTGAGTGGTTGCGAGTGGTTGCTATTGATTGCAAGTAGTTGCGAGTGGTTCCAAGTGGTTGCAAGTGGTTGCAAGTAGGTACACGTGGCTGCCAGTGGTTGCGATTGCTTGCGAGTGGATGCGAGTGGTTGCGAGTGGTTGTGATTGGTTGTGAGTGGTTGCAAGTGACTGCAGTGGTTATGAGTGTTTGTGAGTGGTTGGGAGTTGTTGTAAGTGGTTGCGAGTGGATGCGAGTGGTTGCGAGTGGTTGCCATTGGTTGCAAGTGGTCCGAGTGGTTACGAGTGGTTGCAAGTTGTTGCTGTTAACAGTGCACCTGCCATGGATGCCGTTAGCCGTTTTCCTGGGTCGACCACTAGAGAGTGGTCACATGTCTGATCTGATTACATATTTAGATGCCTTGCATTTTTCCATGCGGCTTCGAGATTTCAGTTGCTCAATTTGGTTGAGAATTCAGAAAGTTAGTCCCATCCGAAGTTCGGGTGGTAGATTGGTGGAATCTGGGTTCCGTCATTGGTGACGGATTAATTCCACCACCAGTGATCCGAGTTCGACTTCAATGAGCGCCAGGGGCACATAGGCCATGAATGAAAGGGATGTGGATGGTCTTCTGGACCATGGAGAGCCTCCCCCCACGTTGGGATGACAGGAAGGGCGCTTCGACAGGCCACCGTCGAAGTGCCTCCCGTCACTCCCCGTTCGTGGATATGGTGGGCAGCTCGGCTCCACCAATGGTTATTCTAACGGCCGTAGCAGGGGCTCTACTGCTCCGTTTTGGGTGTGCTTGGATGCGTTGGAAAGCTTAGATTACAGGCTGTAAGAATCAGATGTTATCCCACCAAAACAACTAACCACTCATGATTCCCAGCCTTTCTCAGTTTCCGCAATCTGTATTCTGCCAGAATTCTGCTCCCTTGGTGTTGTGGCAACCCAAAGCACACACATCCCTTGGAAGTCTCTTTGCACTAAGCAACCGTGGACACCTAGGCAGTTCAGGGCACGCCAGGACAGCATTCTTGAAAAAGGGTTATGGGCCCACAGCCCTGGCCTGCCTACCAAGACGTTCACGGCTTCTGCAACGCACGGGAGTGTCGCTCCGGGCGACATCGCCGTCGTACTTTGAGACTTCCCATTGCAAAAATTCAACATGGCACAGAAGATAGAGTCCTCGCCCATCCAAAAGTACGTGGGTGATCCAGGATTTGGGCTGTGGCAATGGCATTTTGAGATTTACCTCGCGCACAAGGGACTGCTGGAGCTTATGAAGGGCATGGAGGTTCAAGATGCGAGCGCAACGGACAAGGAGAAGACGGCCTTCGCAAGGAAGAACATGGAAGCGCTGATGCTCCTATTGTCGGCGCTGCATGAATCCCAGTGGGGCTACATCCAAGGCTGCGACCTGGCAGCTGACGCGTGGAAGAAGCTCTGCTCCATTCACCAATCAACATCCTTAGCCAACAAGATCTTTTCAATGAAGTGACTCTTGACGGTGAGGATCGAGGAGGGTGAGGACGTCATTTCTGCCATGCAACAAATTGAGTCTCTTACCTCACAATGCAATGATATGGGATGGAATATTGACACGAAGATGCAGGCAATGTCGCTCCTCATGGCTCTACCCGACAGTTGGGGTCCTCTCATCACCGTGCTGAGAGGTTGGGAGGAGAAAAAGCTCACCTATGGCGCGGTCGCCGAGTACATCCGCAACGAGGTGCACCATTGAAGCGGTGGCGAGACCTCGTCATCCTCAACTGCCCTGGTCACCAAAACGCAAGGTGGCAGCAGCAGCGGCAAGCGAGGCGATGGTAAGGGCGGCGGCAAGAAGGGCGCCAAGAAGGGCGCATGCCACAACTGTGGCAAGGAGGGCCATTGGGCCAAGGAGTGTCCGGAGGAGGCGCAGGCCGGAAGCAAAGGCGCCAAAGGCACGAAGGCGCTCCTCAACGGCACGAAGAACCACGACCTAAAGGGTGCCAACCGGAGGTGCCTCGACTCAAGTACGGAGGAGCATACCCAAGTCGAGAAGGTGGGGTTCATCAACTACACCAAGTCTGCCAAGTCCATGGTGATTGCCAACGACAAGGTTGAACCTGCGGCCGGCCAAGGTGATGTGGACGTTGTGGTGGTGGTTGGTGGTAAAAAGGTGCAGCGTGTTATCCAAAACGTGCAACATGTCCCCGCCCTGGCTGACATTTTGAGTGTGAGCCGCTTGACAGACAAGGGCTATGAAGTACTCTTCCGCAGGAAAGGTGCAGCCGTGCGGATGGACGACGACGGCGAGGTTGTGCTCGAAGCAAAGCGCGAGGGAGGTCTCTACATTGTTGAGACAAAGCTCATCCATTCGGCAGCAGACGCAGCAGATTCGCAAGCATGCACCGTCAACCACGCAAAAGGCGGGGGAGCAGACCTGCAGCTGTGACATCGGCGACTAGGGCACTCATTGCCCGCAGTCGTGCAAGAGATGGCAAAGCGCGAGATGGTTCGCGGCCTCAACATCACCGGTGCAGCAGATGCAGCAGCAGATTCCGCAGAGCACAAGTGCAAGCCTTGCATCGTGGGCAAGGCAAAGCGCAAGCCGTTCAAAAACAGATAACGGCAGGCTGAGAACCTGCTCGAGGTCGTGCACAGTGATGTGTGCGGACCGATCAATACGCCGTCCGTTGGGGACGCGCGGTACTTTGTCACCTTCATCGACGATTGCAGTAGAAAACTCTACGACTACTTCATGAAGCGGAAGAGCGATGTGCTGGACCAGCTGAAGAAGTATGTTGCAGCGGTGGAGAGGCAGACTGGCCGCAAGGTCACAGCACTATGCAGCGACAATGGCAGGGAGTATGTGGGCTGTGGAGGGTGGCTGAAGGAGCAGGGCATTGAGTAGCAGCCGACCACTCCGTACATGCCACAATCTAATGGCGTGACAGAGCGTATGAACCAGACACTGCTCACAATGGCGCGGACAATGCTCGTGGATGCAAAGTTGCCACAGAGCCTGTGGGCCAAGGCCGTGTGTACGGCATGCTACATCACCAACCTCACCCCAACGGCAGTGCTGAAGGGGAAGGACGGCTGGAAGACGCCGCAGGAGGCTTGGAGCGGGTGCAAACCAAGCGTGGCGCACCTGAAGGCGTTCGGGTGCAAGGCGCACGCGTTGGTGCAGGCCGCGCAAAGAAAAGACTCCAAACTGGACCCGCGTGCAAAGGCGTAGGCGTTCGTCGGATACGAGAGTACGCTCAAGGCGTACCGCCTCTTCAATCCACGGATGCAGGACGTCATCACCAGCCGCGACGTCACGTTTGATGAGCAGCAGAGCTACTACAGCAGCAACAACATTGACGCAGTGCACTCTCCAAAGTAGGGGGAGTGGTTCCAACTCCTTGAGCGTGAGGAGGAGCCGGCGACTGCAGAGGTCGATGACGGGTCTTTGGAGGATGACGGTGCTGGAGCGTAGCAGGGCAATGCACCAGGTGCAGATGCCGCTGGAGTGCAAGACGCAGCAGCCGACGTAGGAGAGCCCGCGGCCGAGGACAATGTTGCAGCAGAGCAGCAGCAGGACCAGCAGCCAGCGTCGCCAAGGTCGCCGCGTCGCAGTCGGAGGCGACGGAATGCGGCGAAGCGGTATGACGAAAGTACGGGCCGCTGGGTCGGTATGGCGCATTGCATTATGGCAGCCGCAAAGGAGCCGACAACCGTACAAGAGGCGCTTGCACGGCCTGACAGGCAGCAGTGGGGCGAAGCAATAAAATTTGAACTTGCGTCCCTTGCTGAGAACGCCACTTAGGAGTTGGTGGATTGGCCTGAGAGGGCGAAGGTGATCAGCTCCAAGTGGGTGTTCAAGGTGAAGCTCACCAAGGACAGCAAGGTGGAGAAGTATAAGGCGCGGCTAGTGACAAAGGGTTATGCGCAGCAGAAAGGCGAACATTACGATGAGACGTTCGCACCCGCGCCAAGTTTACAAGCATCCGGACAATCCTCGCGGTGGCAGCCGCAAAAGACATGGAGATCCACCAAATGGATGTCAATACGGTATTTCTGAATGGCATCATCGACAAGGAGATCTACCTTGAGGTGCCGGAGGGGGTGGATGCGCCGGAGGGCAAGGTGTGCAAGCTGCGGAAGGCCTTGTACGGGCTAAAACAGGCGCCTAGGTGCTGGTACCAACAGATGGACGGCTACATGGCAGAGCTCGGCTTCAAGCGCTGTGATTCAGACCACAGCGTGTATGTGCGGTGCAGCAAGGGACTCCATCAGATTGTTGCACTCTCTGTGGACGACCTGATCCTGTGCTCATCAGATCTTGTGGCTTTGCAGCAGCTCAAGGAGCAGCTGAGCAGCAGATTTAAGATGACGGACATGGGGGAGCTGGAGTACTACCTCGTGGTGAGCATCACGCGGAACCGGAGAGCGCGCACGCTTGAGTTGGGGCAGGCCAAGTATGTGGCCGAGGTGCTAAAGTGGTACGGCATGGAGGACTGCAAACCAGTGGGCAGTCCGTTCTCCACAAGCTGTGAGCTGAGTGCGGCGATGGTGTTGCAAACTAAAGAGGAGAAGGAGGACATGGCTGAGGTGCCCTACCAATCTGTGGTGGACAACCTCAGGTATGCCATGGTGGCGACTCGGCCGGACTTGGCCTACGCGGTGGGCCAGGTGAGCAGGTATGTGGCCAACCTTGGGCCAATTCACTGGCAGGCGGCGAAGATCATCCTCCGGTACTTGCAGGAAACGCGGCATGCGCGCCTGAAGTACGACAGAAAGGGGAGGTCCGACCCCTTGAGGCTGGTCTGCTACACTGACGCGGACTACGCCGGCGATGTGGACAAGAGGAAGTCCACTTCTGGCTACGTTTTCTTCCTCGCAGGTGCAGCGGTCTTGTGGTGCAGCAGGAAGCAAGACTGCGTTGCCACCTCCACAGTGGAAGCGGAGTACGTCGCTCTGGCCGAGGCGATCAAGGAAACGGTGTGGCTCCGCAGATTGCTGGGGGAGCTGGGCGTGCCGCAGCAGGAGCCTACAGTGTTTCAAGAAGACAACATTGGCTCCATCTCGCTGACGAACAACCCGACGCAACACAGGAGGATGAAGCACATCGACGTGCGCTACCACTACGCGCGCTACATGGTGGAGAAGGGACAGGTTGTGCTGCAGCATTGCAGCACGAAGCACATGCTCGCAGATTGCTTGACCAAGGCACAGCCCCAGGATCAGCATGTCATCAGCCTTGCAGGGCTTGGGTTGACAAGCTGTGAAGGGCTTGAAGGCGCAGAAGCAGACGAGTGAGAGTGAGCATGACGCATCCGGCATGGAAGGTATACGGGGGAGATTGTTAAAAGTGCCCCTGCCATGGATGCCGTTTGCCGTTTTCCTGGTTTGACCACTAGAGAGTGGTCAAATGTCTGATCTGATTACAGATTTGGACTCCTTGAATTTCGCCATGCGATTTTGAGCTTTCAGTTGCTCGATTTGGTTGAGAATTCAGAAAGTTAGTCCCATCCGAAGTTCAGGTGGTAGGTGGGTGGAATCTGGGTTCCGTCATTGGTGACGGATTAATTCCACCACCAGTGATCTGAGTTCGACTTCAATGAGCTCCAAGGGCACATAGCCATGAATGAAAGGGATGTGGATGGTCTTCTGGACCAGGGCGAGCCTCCCCCCACGTTGGGAGGATAGGAAGGGCGCTTCAACAGGCCACCGTCGAAGCGCCTCCCGTCACTCCCCGTTCGTGGGTATGGTGGGCGGCTTGGCTCCACCATGCGTTACACTAACGGTCATAGCAGGGGCTCTACTGCTCCATTTTGGGTGTTCTTAGATGCGTTGGAAAGCTTAGATCACAGGCTCTAATAATCCGATGTAATATTACCAAAATAACTAACCATTGATGATGCCTAGCCTTTCTAAGTTTTCGGAATCTGTATTCTTCCAGAATTCTGCTCCTTTGGTGTTGTGGCGACCCAAAGCACACACCTCCCTTGGAAGTCTCTTTGCACTAAGCAGCCGTGGACACTTAGGCAGTTTGGGGCACACCAGAACAGAATTCCTGACAGTTGCGAGTATTTTTGAGTGGTTGCGAGTGGTTGCAAGTGGTTGCAAGTGGTTGTGAGTGGTTGCGAGTGGTCGCAAGTGGTTGCGAGTGGTAGTGAGTGGTTGCAAGTAGTTGCGAATGGTTGTGAGTGCTTGTGAGTGGTTGCAAGTGGTTGGAAGTGGTTGCGAGTGGTTGGGTGTGCTTGCGAGTGGTTGCGATTGGTTGTGAGTGGTTGCAAGTGGTTGCAAGTGGTTGCAAGTTGTTAAAAGTGGTTGTGAATGGTTGTGAATGGTTGCTAGTAGTTGCCAGTGGTTGCGAGATATTGGAAGTGGTTGCGAGTGGTTGCAAGTGGTTGCGAGTAGTTGGGAGTGATTGCAACTGGTTGTGAGTGGTTGTGATTGGTTGGGAGCTGGTTGCAAGTGGTTGCGAGTGGTTGCTAGTGGATACAAGTGGCTTCGAGTGGTTGCAAGTGGGTTCGAGTGGTTGCGAGTGGTAACGAGTAGTTGCCAGTGATTGCAAGTGGTTCCGAGTGGTTGCAAGTGGTTGCAAGTGGTCACAAGTGGTTGCAAATGGTCGCGAGTGGTTGCAAGTGGTGACAAGTTGTTGCAGGAGGTTTCCAGTGATAAAGAGTAGTCTCCAATGGTTACCATTGGTTGCGAGTAGTTGCATGTAGTTCTAAGTGGTCACACGTGGTGCGAGTGGTTGCGTAAGGTTGTGGGTGGTTGCGAGTGGTTGGGAGTGGTTACCAGTGGTTGCGAGTGGTTGCGAGCGGTTGCGAGTGGTTGCGAGTGGTTGCGAGTGGTTGTGAGTGGTTGCAAGAGGTTTTGAGTGGTTGTGAGTGGTTAAGAGTGGTTGCGCGTGGTTGTGAGTGGTAGCGAGTTGTTGCAAGTGGTTGCGAGTGGCTGCTATTGGTTGCAAGTGATTGCGAGTGGTTGCAAGCAGTTGTGAATGGTTGCGAGTGGTTGCGAGCGGTTACGAGTAGCTGCGAGGGATTGCGATTGGTTTTGAGTGGTTGTGAGTGGTTGGGAGGAGTTGCGAGTGCTTGCCAGTGGTGGCAAGTGGTTGTAAGTTGTTGCAAGTGGTTGCGAGTGGTTGCTAGTGGTTGCACGTGGTTGCGAGTGGTTGCAAGTTGTTCCGAGTGGTTGCGAGTGGTAACGAGTACTTGCGAGTGATTGCAAGTGGTTTCGAGTGGTTGCAAGTGGTTGCAAGTGGTCACAAGTGGTTGCGAATGGTTGCGAGTGGTTGGAAGTGGTTACAAGTTGTTGCAGGAGGTTGCGAATGATAACGAGTAGTTGCCAATGGTTACCATTGGTAGAGAGTGGTTGCATGTGGTTGCGAGTGGTCGCAAGTGGTGTGAGTGGTTGCGTATAGTTGTGGGTGGTTGCGTGTGGTTGCGAGTGGTTTCCAGTGGTTGCGAGTGGTTGCGAGTGGTTGCGAGTGGTTGCAAGTGGTTGAGAGTGGTTGTGTGAAGTTGGGAGTGGATGTGAGTGGTTGTGAGTGATTATGAGTGGTTGCGAGTGGTTGTGAGTGGTAGCGAGTTGTTGTGAGTGGTTGTGAGTGGTTGCTAGTGGTTGCAAGTGATTGCGAGTGGTTGCGAGCGGTTGTGAATGGTTGCGAGTGGTTGCGAGCGGTTACCAGTAGTTGCGAGTGATTGCCGGTGGTTTTGAGTGGTGAGTTGTTGGAAGGAGTTGCGAGTGCTTGCCAGTGGTTGCAAGTGGTTGCAAGTTGTTGCGAGTGGTTACGAGTGGTTGCCATTGATTGCGAGTGGTTGCAAGTGATTGCAAGGGGTTGCGAGTTATTGCGAGTGGTTGGGAGTGGTTGCGAGTGGTTGCGAGTGGTTGTGAGTGGTTACGAGTGGTTACGAGTGATTGCAAGTGATTGCGAATAGTTTTGAGGGATTCCGAATGGTTGCCAGTGGTTGCAAGTGGTTGCGAGTAGTTGCGAGTGGTTGGGAGCGGTTGCGAGTGGTTGCGATTGGTTGTGAGTGGGTGCAAGTAGTTTCAGTGGTTGTGAGTGGTTGTGAGTGGTTCTGAGTGGTTGCGAGTGGTTGTGTGTGGTTGCGAGTGCTTACAAGTGGTTGCCAGTGGTTGCGAATGGTTGCGAGTGGTTGTGAGTGTTTACGAGTTGTTGCAAGTGGTTGCGAGTGGTTGCGAGTGGTTGCGAGTGGTTGCAAGTGGTTGCGAGTGGTTTCAATTGGTTTGAAGTGGTTGCGAGTTATTGCGAGCAGTTATGAGTGGGTGTGAGTGGTTTCAAGAAGTTGCGAGTGGTTGCGTGTGGTTACGAAGGGTTGCGAGTAGTTGTGAGTGGTTGCGAGTGGTTGCAAGTGGCTGCGAGTGGTTGCGAGTAGTTGCGAATGGTTTTGTGTGGTTGCGAGTGATTCCGAGTAATTGCAAGTGGCTACGAATGGTTGTGTATGGTTGCGAGTGATTGCAAGTGGTTTTGAGTGGTTGTCAGTAGTTTCGACTGGTTGTGAGTGGTTGCGAGTGGTTGTGAGTGGTTGTGAGTGGTTACGAGTGGCTGCGAGTGGTTGCAAGTAGTTGCAAGTGATTGCGAGTAGTTTTATATGGTTGACAGTGGTTGCGAGTTGCTGCGAGTGGTTGCGAGTGGTTGCGAGTCGTTGCGTATGGTTGTGAGTGGTTGCGATTCTTGCAAGTGGTTGTGAGTAGTTTTATGTGGTTACAAATGGTTGCAAGTTGTTGCAAGTGGTTGCAAGTGGTTGCAAGTGGTTGCGAGTGGTTGCAAGTGGTTGTTAGTAGCTGCGAGTGGTTGCCAGTGATTGTGATGGTTGCAAATGGTTGCGAGCGGTTGCGAGTGGCTGAGAGTAGTTGCGAGTTGTTGCTAGTGGTTGCGAGTGGTTGTAAGTGGTTGCGAGTAGTTGCGAGTAGTTGCGAGTGGTTGCGAGTGGTTGGGAGTGGTTGTGAGTGGCTGCGAGTGGCTGTGAGTTGTTGCAATTTGTGGCCAGTGGTTGCGAGTGGTTGTGAGTGGTTGTGAGTGGCTGCGAGTGGTTGCAAGTGGTTGCGAGTGGTTGCGAGTTGTTTCGCGTGGTTGTGAGTGGTTTGGAGTGGTTGGAAGTGGTTATGAGTGGTTGCGAGTGGTTGTGATTGGTTGCAAGTGGTTGCAAGTGGTTGCGAGTTGTTGCAAGTTGTTGTGAGTGGTTGGCAGCGGTTGTAAGTGGTTGCGAGTGGTTACGATTGGTTGCGAGTGGTTATGAGTAGTTGGTAGGGATTCTGAGTGGATGTGAGTGGTTGGGAGTGGTTGCGAGTGGTTGCGAGTGGTTGCGGATGGTTGCGCGTCATTGCGAGTGGTCACGAGTGGTTGTAAATGGTTGCAAGTGGTTGCGAGTGGTTGCGAGTGGTTGTGAGTAGCTGTGAGTGGTTAGTAGTGGTTGCAAGTGGTTGCAAGTGGTTGCGAGTTGTTTTGAGTGGTTTCGAGTGGGTGCAAGTGGTTGTGAGTCGTTGTGATTTATGGCGAGTGGTTGCGAGTGGTTTTGAGTGGTTGCGAGTGGTTTCCAGTGATTACAAGTAGTTCCGAGTGGTTACGAGTGGTTGTGAGTGGTTGCAAGTGGTTGCGAGTATTTGTGATTGATTGCCTGTGGTTGTGATTCGTTGCGAGGGGTTGCAAGAGGTTCCGAGTGGTTGTGAGTGGTTGTGATTGGTTGGGAGTGGCTGCGAGTGGTTGCGAGTGGTTGTAAGTGGTTGCGAGTGGTTGCGAGTGGTTGCGAGTAGTTGTGACCAGTTGTGAGTTGTTGCAAGTGGTTGAGAGTGGTTGCGAGTGGTTGCTAGTGGTTGCAAGTGGTTGCGAGTAGTCGCAAGTGGCTGTGAGTAGTTTTGAGTAGTTGCGAGTGGTTGCGAGTGCTTGCGAGTGGTTGTGAGTGGTTGCGAGTGGTTGCGAGTAGTTGCAAGTGGTTGCGAGTGGTTGCCAGTGATTGCGAGTGGTTGTGACTGGTTGCAAATGATTGCAAGTGGTTGTATGTGGTTGAGAGTGGTTGTGAGTGGTTGCAAGTGGCTATGAGTGCTTGGGAGTGGTTGCAAGTGGTTGCGAGTAGTTGCAAGTGGTGTTGTGTGGTTGCGACTGGTTGCGAGTGGTTGCAAGTGGCAGCGAGTGGCTGCATATGGTTGCCAGTGGTTACAAGTGGTTGCGAGTGGCTTTGAGTGGTTGTGAGTGGTTGCAAATGGTTGTAAGTGGGTTCGAGTGATCGTGAGTGTTTGCGAGTTGGTTAAGAGTTGTTGCGAGTGGTTATAAGTGGTTGTGAATGGTTGCGAGTGGTTGTGAGTGGTTGCCACTGGTTTTGAGTGGTTGCGAGTGGTTGCGACTGGTTGCAATTGGTTGCGACTGGTTGCGAGTAGTTTTACATGGTTGCGAGTGGTTGCGAGATGTTGCGAGTGGTTGAGAGTGGTTGCGAGTGGTTGCGTATGGTTGTGAGTGGTTGCGAGTTCTTTCGACTGGTTACAAGTAGTTTTATGTGGTTACGAGTGGTTGCGAGTTGTTCTAAGTGCTTGCGAGTGGTTTCTAGTGATTGCGAGTGAATGCAAGTGGTCGGGAGTCATTGCGAGTGGCTTCGAGTAGTTGCAAGTGGTTGCCAGTGGTTACGAGTGGTTGTGAGTGGTTGTGAGTGGTTGCGATTTTTTGT
>SZWC01006270.1:109715-142849 GCA_023375785.1 Penium margaritaceum | reverse complement strand
TATATCTATATCTATATCTATATCTATATCTATATCTATATCTATATCTATATCGATATCTATATCTATATCTATATCTATATCTTTATCTATATCTATATCTATATCTATATCCATATCTATATCTTGATCTATATCTAGATCTAGATCTAGATCTAGATCTATATCTATATCTATATCTATATCTATATCTATATCTATTTATATATCTATATCTATATCTATATCTATATCTATATCTATATCTATATCTATATCTATATCTATTTCTATATCTGTATCTGTATCTGTATCTGTATCTATATTTATATCTATATCTATATCTATATCTAAATCTATACCTATATCTATATCTTTATCTACATCTTTATCCATATGTATATCTATATATATCTGTATCTATATCTATATCTATAACTATATCTTAATTTTTATCTATTTCTATGTCTATGTATATCTATATCTACATCTAAATTTATATCTATATCTGTAAGTATATTTATTTCCATATCGTTATCTTTATCCATATCCATATCCATTGCCATATCCAAATCCATATCCATATCCATATCCGTATCCATATCCATATCCATATCCATATCCATATTCATATCCATATCCATATCCACATCCATATCCATATCCATATCCATATCCATATCCATATGTATAGATCAATATATATCTTTATTGATATGTTTACATATATATCTATTTGTATATCTCTAGCTATATCTATATCTATATTTATACTTGCATTTCCACTTCTATAGTTATATTTATATGCATGTATATGTGTATGTTTATATCTTTATCTTCATCTATATCTATATCTATATCTTTATCTATATCTATATCTATATCTATATCTATATCTATATTTATACTTGCATTTCCACTTCTATAGTTATATTTATATGCATGTATATGTGTATGTTTATATCTTTATCTTCATCTATATCTATATCTATATCTTTATCTATATCTATATCTATATCTATATCTATATCTATATCTATATCTATATCTATATCTATATCTATATCTATATCTATATCTATATCTATATCTATATCTATATCTATACATATATATCTGTTTCCATATAGAAATAGGCATATTTTTCAATTTTTTATCTATATGTACATCCACATGTGTATGTATCTCAATTTGCGGATCCATTTCCATGTCAACTCTTACATCTATACCTATTTTGGTATCTACATCAAAATTCATTGTTTATGAAGTGAACCTGTGAGATACAAATATGTTTGTTACGCACTTCATCAATATGTACATCGATTTTTAGATCGAACCATGGATCAAGCCTTTTGTTGTGGACTGGCAATCCTTGCATTTTCGGGTAAGATTTGGGCCTTATGGGGATTGTTTCGTTTCCATTTCAGTATATCTGGTATGTTTTCTTTCCGCGGATGTCCAAGTTTAGAGCTTGATTCGGTTTCGATGCCCTCCTCCTTTTCTTGCTTTTCCGATGACGTTGTTTTCATTGAATGCAAGGGTGCGAAGTCGGAAGGAAGGATCCTTTATCCTGTTCAGCGACGTCATGCCCTTTTTGGACTCGCTATTCACAATAATCGGCCCACATTTCGGTGCATCAGATAGACAACTTCAAGGGTAGCAGTCGATATAGACGCGATTGGAACGCGGCATATTTGAAACATCAGATTCTGAAGTCTACATTTAAAATTTATGCGTCACCGAAACAGGTCCCTGCTGACGTCAAGATCTTCGCTCGACAGTCCTTATAGGTGCGGGCCGCATACACGGCAGCTCGGATGTATTTGCCCTACTATGTACCCCAAAAACTGTGTGCCGCTCATTGCACAGCCGCCTGGTCGCGTACGGTTTTGCATGGGTCTCCGTGACCAGCGGCAGCAGCAGCCGCAGCAATCGCAGCGGCCTGGAGCTGCTGGTAGAAGCCTGTCAGCCATGCGGAGTCGAGCGCATGTGCGCATGTGGACACGTGCGCATGTGGGCACTGCTGCTGCAATTTGTGGCCATGTAAATGCTGCTGTCGGAATCTCTCGAAACTACAGTGGTTTGCATTTCTCTCATCAGATAGACAGTAAACCTCGCAAAAAGGTTGCAGGTTTGACGACGCTTGTCATGCGCTGACGCAGAGGTGGGTGTGTGAGAAATTTTCGTCTGCCATGTGCTGGTTGCACTGCTGGCAGCACATGGTATGTACTGTCAGAGCGACAGAGCGCCGGACACGCCGTCGCTCTGACGTCATCGACTGTAATGCTCCCGACATCGAAGGGCACGGGAGCAAGAAGCTGCCGCCTTGGCGCTTGCGTTCCTTTCGATTTCATCTCTCTTGGCTGCTTTGACCTGGATTCATTCGAAATCCTTCTCTTTCGTTCCACTTTAACCTCGAGCAATTCCAGCATTGGTGTTCTTCGCAGTTTTTCCGTGAGCTTCTGGGCATCGGGTTGCCAGGGAATCGAGATCTGGGCAATCACATGGCATGGGTCTTGACTGGCTGAACCTTTGTTTGGTCATCTGGCTTGCCAGCTGAGCATCTCAATATGCACGACCATGCTGGTCATGGCAGGTGCCGGACGTAAGAAGGCAGCAAGAACATCTTCAGCCAGGAGAGCATCTCGGAAATTGTGTTTCTCTGGGCAACCTAGATCTTAAATTTGGAAAAGCGGGGAATGCAGACTGCCTGATGGCGGTGGCATCATTCAGAACAACACAACTGTCAGTCAGTCACAAGCTGCGTTGTGACTCACAAACGGGGCTCACTACTTGTGAGCCCCGTTTCAGTTTGGGGTACCTTGTGCAACATGATGTTTGGAAACATTGTGTGGGACGTAAGAGAGACTTTGGACGTCCAAGTCTAGGGGACAAGTGCTTGTGCCATCCATTGCACAGCTTCCTTCATTCTGTCAATGACATTCTCCTGACACATGCTGCTCGTTTCGTCTCCCTCTTATCATTGCAACTTTTCAAGAACTGAGGCGAACGGAGTCTGCACCTGCAGGATCCTTGCCTTTGGCTGCTGATATTGGTAAGCAGTGATGCTGCAATGACACTCACGCCCTTCTTGTTCCTCTCGAATCTCTACACTTTCAGAGCATCGGGCGGGCATGAGTCCATCATTTCCCAACCCTCCAGGCACATTAAGTAAATCTTTCTCTTCCTTTCCTCCACATTCATCTGCTAATCAAACACGTAGTAGCACAAAACTGACAAAGTCTAGGACTGATAGGAGCGGGGAAAAACTTCTCTCTTCTCATCAGCCGGGATGATAAAGCCAAGGTACCTAAGGCACCTAAGGCTAGGTGCCTTAGGTGCCTTAGCTTCTGTCTTGGAGCCCATTTCCCATGAAAAATCCTTTACCCTCCACTGTTCCTTAGCCTTTTTCATGACAAATCATGTGCCATCTCTTCTGATTTGATTCTGATTGTGTTTCAGGTTCACTGCACGCAGGAGGAAAGTCAGAAACGCCTGCATCTCGCTCCAGTACAGTCAGCACTGCTTCAATCTCGTCTTCATCCTCAACAGCGTTTCTGGAGGCGGACTCATCAATATCGACTTCCTCAGGTTCATCGGCATCGGACTCCGTCCAGGAGTTTCCTCATAGACGCATTCATGTTGCACATTCAGACGACGAAGCACAACCCTTTGTGATGAGGGAAAAGGGGTTGCTGACGCAGATTGGGGAGGGTAGCTTTGGCAATGTGTTCAAGGGTGTTGATCCAGTCACAAAGGCGATGAAGTCATACAAGTTCATGGATGTCACGGATTCTCGAGACGCTCAGAGGGTGCGGATGGAGTACGATGCAGCTATCAAGTTGAGGGAGTCCCTGCATGTAATGATTGGAGAGGCAATCTACTGCAAGGGTGGGGAAGCATGCATGGAGATGCCGTACTGTGACAATGGCGACGTCATGGCTTACTTTGAAGCCAGGCAGAGGGCTTTGGAGGACGTGCGCCGGAGTCGGTTTTCGCGTAGGTCAAGGAAGAACGGGCTTCCAGTGGTGGAAGCGTTAGGGCTTGCTCGCCAGATGGCATTGGGCGTAAAGGACGCCCATGACAAGGACCTGTGTCACATGGATGTGCAGCTGGCCAACTTCTTGCTGGTGGGGAAGCCGCGTGTCATTCGAAGCAAGGGGAGGGACGTGGTGGTGTTTCAGGATGGATTGGTGAAGCTGAGCGACTTTGGGATGGTGGTTGCTGACTCGGAGTCGGCACAGTTCAAAGACAAGTGGGTGGGTGGCACAGAGCCTTACATGGCCCCAGAGGTCAGGCAGGTGTGGTACAGGGAAGGTGATTGCTGTTGTGCCACTGGTAGTAATCCGTATGGTAAGGCAGCAGACATCTGGTCTTTGGGAATCTGCCTTTACTGCCTGCTGTGTGGAGAGATGCCTCCGGATCGGTTTTACTCCAGCAGCGAGTACAAGCACAGCTGCACTGTCCCCTTTGACAGCGACGTATGGAAAGGAGTTCCAGTGGCGGTGAAGACTCTGCTGCGGCAGATGCTGAACGTGAATCCTGAGAGACGACCCACCGCCGCAGAGCTCCTCACACATCCGCTGTTGAGTGTGGAGCACTGTGCCTCGGGAGTTGAGTGCTCGTGGTACTGAAGAAAATGGAATCCCTGTTTATGAAGGCTCTTTGTGTTGTCTTAGGACTATGTTATGTGGGCCTGGCATTCAGGTCTCTCATTATTAATGTGTATGTTTACTTGTTCTTTTCTACTCGCCCTTTCCTCTGCTCGACATGTCTGGTAAATTTCTGGTGCTTGACTGGCCTCTGGTGGGCTTCAACATGAGCTTTAACAGTAGGAGTCATCGCAGACCATACATGTGGCTCAGGAGCCTGCCATTTTTAGAGAAAAGAACGGCTTTGTGTTTTTGTAAAAAGTGTGATGGTGGTCCAAACATGACATTGAAGCATAGCCCAGTCAATGCAAATCTGAGATGAGTTGCAAGAAAAGTGACCCAAAGTTCTTGACCTCACAAACTACTTGCACGATTCAAATTGAGTATCGTGCTTCAACTTTTGCTTCTGAAGTAAGGGGCTATAATGGGCTATGCCTAGAAACGGTGTTCTTGATTCTTGTGAATTGCTTTCCGAGGCCTAGATCGGTGGCTGTGGATGTGCTTGTGAAGGGGTCTGCAACTCTGCACCAATGGAGAGAAGTGCAGCCAATGCAGAAACTTGGAGGTGTTTGAACAAGTTTTCAGAAATTATACGACAGACACTGCGTGGCAGGTGCTTTGTTGTGTGAGCTGTGCAAGGCCATGGAAACGAATCACTGGGCACGGCTGCGATGCTGATCTGAAACAATGTCTCCGTGAGACACTATTCTTTTGAGTTGTGCATGTTTTTTCCATAAAGAAACATTCTCAAGCAAAAATGAATCTCTCTAACAATGTGTCAGATCGTGGGAAAGTCTGCATGAGCTATCAGAAATGTTGACAGAGCAGCTTTTTGCGCACATGTTTAACCGGCAAACACTGACCAAGGGTGAAAGCTTCACTGAAGGGTGGTGCCATGTACTCATGCCGTGAGATTTGGAGGCTGCTCCAGCCAGCCCAGAGCTTGAATTGAACCCACACACGACCACGTGTCACAGCATGTCTTCACGCCCAGAATTCAGAACTTCCTAATGTATTTCCAAAGGATGTCCTCTGGTATCAATGCATCAGAGACACATGCCAAGGTGAGAACATAACATCATGACTCTGAGATCTGAGGTCAACCCACGCAGAGAAGAAGCACACAGCTGTCAAACTGCGTGTCATGCCAATGCATGACGTGCAGAACACTAGCCAACCACTCGGGCTGTGGAGCGGATGAGGGTGCTGCGGATGAGGGTGCTGCGGATGAGGGTGCTGCGGATGAGGGTGCTGCGGATGAGGGTGCTGCGGATGAGGGTGCTGCGGGTGAGGGTGCTGCGGATGAGGGTGCTGGTTGGGTGAGACGGAGGCGAACTGATCAAGTCATGGATCCGCTGCAAAAGTCACTCATGCCACAACACAACCATGGTGGTGGAGCTCACCATGAAGCATGCGCATTCGCGTGTCCGGCGGCCAAAACGCGGTCGTTCGATTAAGGGATGAGAAATCAAAATAACCGAAAGACAGGCATTTTTCTAGCTCTTGTTGTTTTGTATGTTGAACTGCTCATTTTCCTTATTTGGTTCTGTCCTATACTAAAAACCATGGGTGGTTTTCATCCAAAGACTCATCAAATTCACACACAGTTGTACATGCCTTTGTTAAAATACATGCACACAGTTTTCATCCTCGAAACACCTATTACGCAGGAAACATCCGTGTGGGAAGAGTCTTACCAATGCACCACAACCCCCCCCCCCCCTCCAACCTTCCAATCAATATAAAAATGCATCCAGCCTGTGCATTTGGAGGCAAGGTTCTATATTCGACCGTGAATTGGGTTTGACACACAATAAAAGTAAGGGTTCGGTCACCATATACCCAGTTTTCGGAACGATTTAGCTCATTCGCCCGTCGTCGAGCGAAAAATAACCCAACTACCCGTCTGACGCCGCGACCGCCAGGCCAGTAACAAGGAAAAAAGAAAATCGTCTATGTCGAGGCACCATGTCATGCGTCGTCGACGCATGACATGGTGCCTCATCCGCAAGTATCACAAACCCCGAAAAGGTGGGGTTTGTGACACTTTCTGCACAGGTTTTCATAACGTTTGTGGGGAGTTCGAGACTGCCCATGCGCGGGCACCTGCTGGGCCCCGCAGGTGCCAGTTAAAAAATAAAACCCAAACCCTTCGGAATTCATACGGAATTAGTTTGTTCAAGGTTTTTTGCTTCAACCAACGGTTTGTAGGATAAACTTCTTGTGTTTGTTTTCTGTTTTCCTTCAGCCGATGCTGGATTTCCGGAGTCACCCTCGTGATCGAGGACTTTGGCCGATCGACGATCAGCGACGAAAGTCGCTGATCGTGGACCTCGCAAGCCGTCGATTGAGCATTGGCTGATCGACGGCTGGCGAGGTACGATTGGGACCTCTCGTCGTCGGCTGTCGATCGGCCGGATGGCCATGATGAGTTTTTTTTTGCTCGGGCGTCGATGCATGCCGCGAGCGAGCATGATTTCGGACTGGGCTTATCAGGCATTTTTCTGCCGGTGCTGGGCGGATCAGAGTCACACTTTTTGTTTTATGGGTATCTGAGCTATTTCACCCTAAAAGTAATTCAAGCCAAAGTTCAACGCATGTTCTGTTGTAAGAGCACAAAACTGAAGTTTGCTTCAGAAAAGCATCTTAGTTGTCCAAAACGTAACTTTCACCCAGATCGTGTTGGGAGACCATTTCTGACAAATCACCCAAAAGGATTTCACCTGAAAATGTGCGTGCATAGAGAAAGCATGTTCACTTCTAGACTCAGAAACAGTCACAAATGGTTGATTGGACGGGACATGTTTCTGTAAAGTGAATGAAACGGGGTCTTTCTTTGTGGTGACCTTGATGAGGCTGATTCGACATTGTACTTAGTGGTGTCCCCATCCCTCATGAATTGGCCTCCATTTGTACCTACTCAGTAAATGTGATAGCCAAGGAACACAACCGACTCCCAAATTAGACATGTGGTTCAACTGTAGAGGTTACAAACCATGCGAGCCCTTTCTTCTGTGTGGGAGGTGCCTTTGTCTTTCGTAGCCGTGTTTGCGTGTAGATTCTACGTCATATGAATCTTGGCAGCATGGACAAGTTAGTAAGTGTTCTGGTCCCACGGGTAGAAATTGTATTTTTCTAGTTAGATTCAAGGCATCAGATTATATCCGGTTGTGAGAAGAGAGGTTGCTCCCCTCTTGGGAGAGTGTGACTCTACTTATACAGTCGGATGGCAAGGAGGGGGAGAGAGGGATGCTGCTGGCACACCTCAAAGTTGCAACCGGCACGTGCATGTTTGCGTCAACTGTGTGTCTTTCGCTGTGACCGGGGTGGTGATTTCTTTGGTCCCACCCTCCGCTTCCTTGAGTCCCATGGCGTGCGCATGGAGTCGTCCACACCGTACAAAAAAATGGCGTGTCTGAATGCTGAACCGGACCCTGACTGATGGTGTTTGCTCCCTCCTCTCAGCCTCGGGTCAATCTCCTCTCTTTGCCTATGAGGGAGTTTAGTACATGACCTGGGTGTGGAACCGTGTTCCTCATTGTCCTCGTTCCACCTCGTCCTGTTGCACCGTTTGAATGTTGGACCAGTCATCGGGCTGATCTTCGTCTTGCTAGTATGTGGGGCTCTGACGCCTCTGTTTGGCTCCATTGCCGATATTCGTGGCAAGAACCTTTTCCTCGCGGTCGTCTTTGTATCTTTCTTGGTGTCCCTTCTTTCTCCAAAGCCTGGCACTTTTGTGCCCCGTTTGGTGTCGTGACCTTGAATCTCGAGATGCTCTCTTCTTTGAGCATCTGTGTGAACGTGACTTGCCTCGGCTTTCCCAGTCCTCTGCTCCATCTCTCGCCCCGCTCTCTCGGCTTGGGGGAGGTTTTGGCCTTCGAGTGTTTGGTGGGCCTGCTATTTTCCCCTTGGTGCGAGGTCTGGCGGACAATGCTTCTCCTTTGTCCATCACTTGCACTCCTGTTGTGTCTCATCGGAGCTCATCTCCTTTGCCCCTCTTGTCCTCACCCATTGTCTCGCCCACGGGTGGCTCCTCTCCCATACTACGGGTGCCTCTTGCGTCTCCTCCTCATGTCCCGGATGACTCTTCTTCCATCTCGTCTACGCCCACTGTGCAGCCTGCCACACCCTCTGTTGTCGCCCCTGTGCCTCCTGTTGTGTCCCCGTATGTCCGTGTTGGTCGGCTTTGGGCCCTTCCCTCCCAACCCCATTCTCTTCCTGCTCACTCTCATGCATCTGCCCCTTCTATTCCCAACACTGGTGATCATGTAGTGGACCTCATGGGATTGCACCACTCCCCTACTGAAGATGGACCCCTTCCCTCCCCGAGCTACTGTCTCTGGTGGACCCGAGCTTCGGGCCCTTGGGCTCACCACCACTGCCTCTTCCATTGCTGCCTCTGTGGTTCACCCCGACACCTCTCTTGGATTTTCCCTCTTATAAAGGATTTCCGCCTTGCTATTGATACTTCTGTTACTGTGTATGTTTCCTCATGCTTTGCTTCTACCGGTCTCTCCCCATTGTTACTTCCCTGACATATACAAGTCTCTGAGTGGGCATTTTTGTCCTTACATTTATAGCCCACCATGCATCGACCTACGCCGATCGGCCAAGGTAACTTTGGCCACATGCCCCAACCTCTGATGTTCCGTTGCAGAAATTTCTGACAACTTCGACCACTTTTTGAGTTGTCGTTACAAGTATCGTGAACTGTATCGATATTTTGATATTGTTCGGGCGACTTCTTCATGGTGCTGGACTTCTATAAAACCGCGCCTCGATATTCTCAAAGCCCCCAATTTCTCGGCGGAGCTTCTTAAAGCCAGCCGACGACGAGCAGCAGTACCCGGCCAAGACTCCGGCGATGGAGGATCAGCAGCACACAAACAACGACGCTCTTCAGGAAAACCAAGCAGTAATGGAAAATTATGTTTTGAATGGCACAGTACAGACGACCCTGAAGGCCAACCCGGTGATGGACCCCTCGGGCGCGGAGAGTCCTTCACATCCTCCCCTGCCTACCGGGACAGATCTGGCGCGATGCGAGACACCAGCCAACAAGCTGGCATCAACAAGGATTTGTACCACAAATTGTTGGGATTCCACAGCCTCACCGCACATCTGCTTCTACAGTTCCACGCGGTGTAAAGGATCTTCAAAATTCATGTGTGTGTGAAACAGTGTTCATCCAGAGGAATATTCAACTCTCCAGTGAACCCGAGATTTGACCGGAACTCCCTGAGCCGTTCGATCCTGCAAACTTAAAAGGACCGACGGTCAGGATGTTGCTGAAGAAATTGGAGAAGTTCTTCACCGCTGTTTGGATCAACAAAAGGAAAATTGACCTCGCGACCTCGCTTTTGCGTGGCACGGCATTAAGTTGGTGGTCTGATCTAGAGACCATCCAACGGTAGCAGGACACCGACGCAGCTGGATCAACGACTCACGCGACCGCTCTCACATTGTTGACCGTAGGCATTCTACCTCTCGAGGAGATCAATCCGGCGTAGCACGAATCTCTGATCCACCGGAGACTTGGAATGATTTCATGCGGGCTACATTAGCCCGATTTTAATAGATGAAAGAGAAATCTAACACACAGTGTAGGCTTCAGCACATGCATCAGCAGTCCAGCGTGACAGAGTACATGCAGAGTTTCTACAAAAACATTACAGGCAACAACCTCGTCCTTGACGAACTCTGCTTCTACTACTACAACGGCCTCAAACAAAAGATTTGGCAAGCAATCACCATTTTTGGAATTCTGGAAGACCTTACTCAAATTCTCGCAGCAGCCGATCGCATTGACATGGTCGCCTACAATGCTTTGATTCAGGAATCCAACGGTTGGCAACCCCAAGGCCACAATTCTTACTGTGGTGGAGGGAAGTCACAGTCGGTGGAAACCTTATCGCTGATGGAGATTGATGCATTTCATCAATGCTTTAGTGGACTTGCACGAAGCCAGGGCACATTTCATGCGATTTTTGGTAACGGCAGTAGAAAACCGATTGGGGGAAAGCTGCAGAAAAAAAACTCACAAGTTGGGAAACGGAAAAGGACCGGAGTAAACAGCGAGACTCTTGTCCAGTCCGAAAATTCTGCGCCGGCCGATCGCCCATCTGAGCGGCTCACACCACCGCAGACAAGGGTTCCTGAGATTGCAAAGTTCGATGACGGTACGAGGACGACCAACCGGCGATACTACTACAAGTACAACCGAGGGGTTGTTTAAGTCACAGGATGGTACCGCCACTACTAGACGGAGGAACTTCTCAAAGACATGATTTAGAAGCTGGGTTCTTAGACCGAACCAGGGTATTTGAAGGAACAACCATCAACGGACGACTGTAGATTTTTTGATTTCGCGAACCTCTCCGGCTACAAATTGGAGATCTGCACAACGTAACCGTCTCGAGAACTTAGCCAACGAGCGACCACAAAATCATCCTTGGATGAGATTTTGTGTACCGGCACAATCCGCCGGTGGACTGGAGCAGTGGGTTAGTCAGTATTAATGGCAACAAACAACATCTGCTTCTGGTTGAGCGACCCACAATGCAACAGCGGTTATAGGAAGCAGCGGAGGTGGAAGCAGCAGAGCAAGTTGCAGCAGCCAAAAACCTGCAACCGATATCTCTGGACGTGGCCAAGAGATATCTACAACACGGAGCTCAAGCGTGGCTAGTCCACATTGACACAAGGGAAGCGAAAGAAGTTGCAGCAGCCGAGGCGACCACATCCGCCTCGACATCTGAAAGGTTCACAGTTGTTCCGGAGTAGTTTGCACCGCTCATTGAGGATTTTGAAGGAGTTTTTTCTAAGGAGATGCCTCGAGAGCTCCTCCTGCAAAAAAACGTCAACCACCAGATAGACGTGAAGCCAGAGAGTAGACTGATGGTGAAAGGGACCTATTGGATGAGCGACTACGAGCTGACCAATTAAATAAAATAAAATAAAAACAGCTGGACGAGATGCTCAGTCAGGGGTCCATGAGACCCTCCACGTCATCCTATATGACACTTGTACTTTTTGTGAAAAAGAAAACTGGGAAGACGAGGATGTGCGTGGACTACCGAGCATTGAATGAAACAACCATAAAAAACCGCCACCCTCTTCCGCGAGTACACAAACGATTTGTGGGGCCCAAATCTTCACTAATTTTGACCTATACAACGGTTCTCATCAGATCCGCGTACCTGAAATGGACGTCAAGAGACAGCATCTCGCACCAGATATGGGCATGTTGAGTTCACGTTCATGCCTTTTGGAGTTATGAACGTTCCTACAACATTCATGGCGGCGATGAACAACGTATTTTGTCCGTACCTTGACGACTTTGTTGTCGTGTATCTCGATGACACCTTGGTGTACAGCCGTACCCTGGAGGAGCACAACTGACATCTCCAGAAAGTTTTGGGCATTTTACAAAGAGAGAAATTCCACGGAAAAATCTCAAAAATTGGCTTCGGTCACTGTCCGATCGAGTTTTTGGGCCGCATCATCGACGGTGGACGGATCACTATGGACCCCAAAAAGATGGAGGCAACTACTGATTGGACGCCGACCAAGGTTTGGGACATCTAAGTATTTTTAAGCTTCTGTAACTACTACTGTCAATTCGTAAAAGGTCTACGCTGGAGTGTCAACTCCTCTATCCGATCTCACGCGTAAAACAACCGAGTGGAATTAAGGGGATAGCAAAAAAGAAGCTTTCAATTCTTTGAGAAACGCTCTGACCTCAACGCCAGGCTTACGATTGGTCGATCCAATGGTGGACAACGTCATGGCCGCCAACGCGTCCGATCGAGCAGTCGGACCTGTTCTCCTCCAAGACAACGGCGGTGGAGAACAACCGGTTGCATACATGTCACAAAAGTTGTGTGGACCGGAACTCAACTCCGTGGAACACGAGAAAGAAATGCCCGCAGTCGTGTACGTGTTCAAAGCATTGCGGTGCTACTTGGAATGGCGACGATGCATTGTACGCACCGACCATCATATATCAAAACCGATAAGAAATCTCAAGACAGCCAAATCTGAGTCATCGGAGAACTCGATGGATGGAGTTCCTCGAGTTCAACTTCGACGACGACATCGAGTACCGACCTGGAAAGACAAATCTAGTGGATACTCTAAGTCGGCCATCGGAGCTAATGGGTGAGATCAACACGCTACTCGTCGAACAAGACTCCTATCTTGCAAGGTTCTCCGCAAAAGGATTACGAAGAGTTTGGCGAGTATGAAAAAAATCAAGTTCTAGTTTGATGACCCCTACTGTGAATGGTGATTCTCTCATCAAGTCGTCGTATTGGAGGAATTCCACGACACTGGCCCAGGTGGGCACTTCGGCGAGGACAAGACGCCGAAGAAGCTGACAAAGTATTACTGGTGGGATAGAATGGAGACCAACATGGCAGCCTTCTACAAATTATGCGACCCCTGTCAACGGTAAAAATCTCGACGCACGAGGCTACTATGTCTACTCCAACCACTCCCTGTTCTGAGGGAGCCGTGGGTCGACATCAGCATGAACTTTGTGACGGGATTGCCCGCCACTTCCGAGGGTTCCGACACCATCCTCGAGGTAGTGGACAGGGTTTCAAAAATTTCACACTTCTTCCCGGCAACAACCACCGTCACCGCAGAAGGGACAGCACGGCTGTTCTTAAACCAAAACGTACGGCTTCACGGCGTGCCATACACCATCATCAACGACATAAACAACCGCTTTACTAGCCGCTTCTGGCATAAATTGATGACGCATTATGGGAGTCGGATCCGGCTACCAACAGTGTTCATCATTCTCAAACCGAAGGGCAAACCGAGCGGGCCAATCAGATGCTCGAACAACGTCTCCGCACTTTATGCGAGCCGCACAGGACCAATGAGGCAGCCAATTTTTCGATCGCCGAACGCGCATACAACTCCACCACTTCTATGAAAACGGATAAAATTCGTTCCAAGCTGTCTACGGCAAACTTCCCACCACACCAGCAGGACTGCAAAGCCAGCAACATTCCTGCAGCCGACATTCACCGCAGGGATTTCTCCAAAGACACGACAAACCCATGCCTCCTCAGCTCAACGAACATCAAACTTCGTGCCCAGGAATTTGTTAATGTTAAACCCCAATGATTGGGAGCATTTGATATAGAGCGTATGTAAACCCCTCTCGTCGCTCCCCTTTGCCTGCCTGACAACATGGGAATCCACCCGCTATTCCACATTAGCAAGGTCAAGCACAACCGAGATCCCAGCGAGAACTTCCCCGGCATAGACGTCGTACCTCCACCTCCTATCCAAGTGGACGGGGGCATCGAGTACATGATTGAAGACATCCTCAGACAGTGACGCCATGGGAAAATGACCAAGTATCTGGTCATGTGGCACGGCTACAACGCTGGACACAACAGCTGGGAGCCCTACAACAACCTCTGAGACGTCGATCATCTGATCGACTGTTACTACCATCGTCATCGACCTACATGCCGGGACGTCATTGCTGAATGGAGGGGAAGTATTATGTCCCTAACGTATACGAGTACCTAAACTCCGTGAGTGGACATTTATGTCCTTACATTTAAGGCTCACCGTGCGTCGAACTGCGACTTTTGCGCGGATCGGCCGAGGGTATTTTGGCCACCTGCCCTGACCTCCGATGTTCCATTCCAGATGGTTCTGACAACTTCGACCACTTCCTAGAATGCTCGACAGAAGCATTGCGAACTGTATCGATGTTTCGATACTGTTCGGTCAACTTCTCCACGGCGCTAGACTTTCATAAAACCGCGCCTCAATTTCTCGAAGCCCCCCGACTTCTCGGTGGAGCTTCTCGAAGTAGCCACTCACGGCACAACCTTGCACGTGTCGCTGAGCCCGAGCACCGAGGACCCAATATATGCCTCATCGTGATTCTCGTCAATGTATGTATGTGCTTGACTTGTCCGACACTTGTCATCAAAGTACACATATTGCTTAAGACAAATTATCCATTTGTCCCAATTTCTTTAATGGTCTACTACTCCGCACCTTATCCCTTTGAACCACCTACGTTTCGCTCAGCATAACACCTACTCCCACGTGAACCTCTGACAATGCGTTATGCACTTAGTGTCGCTGACTCCACTCTGTGGTAGAAGGCCATGTGACAAGATTTAGATACCCTCGCTGTCTACAAATTAGTGGATCTACCACCAGGTCGGAAGGCGGTGTCCGCCAAGTGGGTTTACCGTCAAAAGCTGAGGCATGAGGAAATGCTAGGCAGCAATTTGGGACAACAGCGTTGTTGATGCAGCGTGCGGGCTTCCACGCTCGTTGCTTAAGTCTGTTGTCCCCTCAGTCTGCTGCTCTAGAGACTACGTCTGGAAGCTCTGGGTTTGTTACTCAGAAATGCGCGCGCCAGTGTTAGCGCCAAAAAGCAGCTTGAAACTGAAAGTAACAGATTAGGAATGAAGAATGAGCAACAATAGGAGATCCCTCCAAGTTCTAGCTCCCCCCCACTAGTGTAGAACTTGTTACTCAGCTAACTAGCCAATCAGAAAATAGTCCTAGACCTATTTTCTAGCAGGCAGGGTTTTCTCGGTGAGCCCTGCCAGACGCCCGACAGCCCAAAACCCGGGCGTCATCCGTTTTGTCTGAAAACTGGACCATACCATAATACCGACGCTACAAACGCAGTCATGCGGTCAAAATCAGCTAGAAAAATAGCAGCAAAGAGTTACGGCTGCCCTAACCCAGGCAGTGCCTACAACATTGAGTGATGCCAAACGGTGCCAAACAGCAAGAGAGATGGACCCTAGGCATAGCATGATGCTCCAGACGCAATGGCACAACCAGAGACAGCGTTGGGTGCATGTAGACAGCATCTGTAGTGGTAGTGACCGCCGGTGGCCCGACCGCCAAGGAGGCCTGCCGATGGAGGTGAGCGCGTCGTTGGAGGGAGGAGGCTCCAGCAAACTATGAGTGGGCCTCAGCGTGCGTCAGCTCCACCGAATGACACTCCAGCAGCGTCGAGTCTTGCTGTTAGTCATCTACACACCGATGCACACAAGCCGGGAGGACACAACAAAGTATAATGAGAGATCCACGAAAACCAACACTCCCCCATGACTCAGAGGCGTAGTGCACATGTGCGAGCAGAGACACTGTCAACAACCAAAATCCCCCAGGGCACGCAGAGACGCAGGCAGGGACAAAGAGAGTCACTCACGGACGCACGCCAACCAAACTCACAGCCTTCTTGAACGAGTGGCGCTTTAGTGCCTTTGTCAAGAAGTCAGCCAGCTGCCGTGCTGTCTCAACCCACACGATGCTGATGCTAACGTCATGCAACAACGAACGCAAGTAGTGATACTCAATGTTCATGTGCTTTGTGCATGCGTGATGCATGCCGTCATTGTCGACGATGGCCATGGCACTCTCATTATCACAAAGCAACGTGATGGATACGACAGACTACACAACTCGGACAACAGACGACGCAACTACACTCTCACATGCGCCTGAGCCAAGGGCCACGTACTCAGCCTCAGCAGTGTTATGTGCAATGCACCCCTGCTTGCCACTATGCTAGGACACAGTTGTGCCACCAATCAGACAGATCCAGCATGTGCGACTCTTACCGTCCGGACTGCCCGCCCAGTCACTCTCGGTGTAGCCTACCGCGACAACAGACGGTTGGCGCTGGAACATGAGACCTCACCGAGGAGTCGAGACGACATAGCGCAGTACTCACATCGCGGCCTCGAAGTGGAGGTGACGCGGCTCCTGAGAAAACTGGGCCAGGAGGTTGACGGCGAACGTGATATTTGGGCGCGTCGTTGTCGCCAGGAACATTAGTGACCCGACGACTCGTAGGTACATGGTCACGTCCACTGGCTCCCCCATAATAGCTGGGTCAGGATTCTTCAGCTTCACCTGGCCATCAGGTGACATGGGTGCAGATTTGCTCGACACGAGTGGCAGGTCCTTCGCAAAGCGGGTGGACAGAGTCTACACATAGGCAGCCTAGTGGATGTGCATGACGCCCTGGGAGTGATCATGCTTGAGCTCCATGCCCCGGAAGACTCGGGCAGATCCGAGATTCTTCATCTGGTAGGTGGCGTGCAGCAAGTCCTTGACACGCTGGATGGCAGCCGTGTCTGGCGACGCAATGAGGAGATCGTCAACATGAACCAGAACAGCAGCAAAAGTCTGGCCTTGCGGACTGACAAACAGTGTGGGGTCAGCGGTGCTGCGCTGGAGCCCGCCGCGAAGGAGCGTGCTGTTGATCTCCTGGTTCCAGCACTGAGGCGACTACTTCAGACCATAGAGGGCCTTCCGCAACCGCCAGACTCTCCCAATGCCATCGTCGAAGCCTGGGGGCTGCACCATGTAGAGCTCCTCACCCTCTAGTGAGCCATGGAGAAAAGTGTTGCTCACGTCCATCTGATGCAGTGCCCATCCATGCTGGGCAACCAGGCTGAAGAGCGCCTGGCTAGTGGAGAACCGGCCAATTGGGGAAATGATCTTGTCATAATCGACCCCAGGGATCTGGGCAAACCCCTTGGCTGTGAGGCGGGCCTTGTACTTGTCCAAGGACCCGTCGGGCTTCCACTTGCGCCGAAAGACCCACTTGGCGCCGATGGCCTTCCGACCTGGAGGAAGGTCGATGAGGTCGTACACGTGGTACTGTCGGATGGTAGCGAGCTCATCGGCGCAGGCAGCGTCCCAGTGTGCAGCCTCAGGAGAGGCTCGTGCCTCGCGCAGGGTGGCTGGGTCCTCCGGGCGTGCTCTGGAGCGGACTGAGAGAGCATGTGCATCTTGAGCTCCAGATGGGATGCGCGCGAGTGCAGCCACGACAGCGTGCCAATGCTCATGATGAAGCATGGCGTAGCCTAGAGCGGAGCCCGGGTGAAGGTCTGCAATGATGCCCGAGGTGGCCAGGCTGAGGGCCTTGGTGCTAGGATCTCCACTCACGACCGTGGGAGTGGAGGAAACACAAGGAGCCACAGGGGGTCGAGGCGCCACGGAATGCGGTGCGACGGTCTGCGCACTCACCGACGGCCTGGATCGGAGGCTACCGCCTGGGCCACATGTGTAGCGTGGCAGGGCAGGGGATGGCACTGAGTCCGATAGGCTAACGGAGGCGGACAGTGCTCCTAGCCCGGAGGGACCAGTGGGTACAACCGGAGCTGCTGGCCTGGAGGGGCCAGTGGATGCAACCGGGACTGCTAACCCGGAGGGGCCAATGGACACAACTGGGGCTACCGACCCCGGAGGGGACAGTGGACGCTACTGGGGCTGCCGGCCCGGAGGGGCCAGTGGACACGACAAGGGGTGCTGGCCCGGAGGGGCCAATGGACGTAACTGGGGCTGCTAGCCCGGAGGGGCTAGTGGACGTGACAGGGGCTGCTGGCCCGGATGGGCCAGTGGACGCGACAAACGCGCCTGGCCCCGAGGGGCCAGTGGACGCAGCTAGAGTTGCCAGCCCGGAGGGGCCAGTAGACGGGACTGGGGCCGCCTGCCCGGAGGGGCCAGTGGACGCGACTGGGGCTGCCGGCTCGGAGGGGCCGGTGGATGCGACTGGGGCTGCCGGCCCGGAGGGGCCAGTGGACGCGACTAGGGCTGCCGGCTCACAGGGCCTAAGGGATGTGTCACCCGGAAGCGGCAGGACGGAGGACGGACTCACCACTCCTCCACACGACGGGATAGACACGGACGAGTAAGAGTAAATGAGGTCGCGAGGAAATAGGTCCTCGAAGAAGAGGACATCGTGGGACTCGACGATGCAGTGCCGGGATGGATCCCAGAAGCGCCAGGCCTTGGACTGACGAGAGACACCAAGGAAGGTGCAGGGACGTCTGCGGGAGGCGAGCTTGCCACCCTGCTGCGGGGCGGGCACCCACATAATCGCCACGCAGCCCCAAACGCGAGCCGGGTGGAGGTCAGCGCGCTGACCGCACCAATGCTGGTACGGCGTGGACTGGCGGGGAAGGGGACCGTGGGGAATCTAGTTTCAGACCCATGTCATGTAGGCCATGGCTTCATAATAGAAGCCATCAGAGAGATCATACTCAACCCGCATGGTGCGGACGGCGTCGGCCATTGTACGGTTCTACCGTTCGGAGACGCCGTTCTGGGGGGGGCGTGTAGGGCGCAGACGTCTCATGGTGGATACCGTGGAAGGTGAGAAAGGTCGTGGTCTCACCCATGTACTCACCACCGCAATCGGAGTGAAAGCGGCAAAGAGAGCGACCACACTCGCGCTCCGCAAGGACAAGCCAGTCCTCGATGGCTCGGGCAAAATCGCTTTTCTGCCGAAGGCAAAAGACCCAGCGGTAACGAAAATAGTCGTCAGTGAGGGTGAGGACATAGCGGCCATGCTCTCCAAAGGACTCGGTGGGGAGAGGGCCCATGACATCATAATGGACTAGGTCGTGAGGGACGGATGCACGGGAGAAAGACAAAGGGTATGTGGACTGGTGCATCTTGCCCTGAGCGCAATCAATGCACTGTATGGAGCACACAAGAGGGAAAGTCTCCGGGTCAAGGCCCTTGGCCGGCTGGGTGCAGAGCATGCTATCTACAACAGCAGAGTGGACGTCGCAAAGGTAATGGTGCAAGAGGCGGGTGTGCTGAGGAGAGAGAGTGCTGGTGACAAACACATGGCCTGTGGCGGCCGACGGGGAGGAGACAGAAGGAGAGAAGGATAGACGAGGTACATGCTACAAGTTGCCACGGGAGGTAGCGTGTAGTAGGACAAGACCAGACGGACGCACCGACACACTGCCAACACCACGTGAGTGCACAACGTCCATGCTCATGCGGTCAAGGGCAGTGACAAACAGGAGGCTGAGCTCAAGACCTGGGACGAAGAGGACATCAGTCAGAAAGACATCACCGGCAGGACCACGGAAACGAACGACACCAATACCGCGGAGAGGCAACACCTGTCCGGAGCCCGTCCGGGCACCGGAGACATTGCCAACAGGACCAGGCATACTAAAGGCCTCACGGGAGGCCGTCCTGTGATGCATGGCCCCGGAGTCAATGATCCAGGTCTCAGCAGGGTCCTAGACCGGGGTTGCCTGGTCACAAACAGTCACATGGTAGCAAGCAAGAGATGCGGACTCGGTAGAAGGGGGCGAAAACTGAGACTGCCAATCATCAAGCCATGCAACGTCAAAATGGAAGGGGGTAGAGGAGACCACGGGAGACGACGAGACAGACGAGGAAACGGGACACAACCGCAGCTTAGTCTCAGTCATGTAGGGCTGGGCAGGAGAGCAAGAGGTGATGCAACTCGCACTTCCCTGGGGGGAGGGCGAGGTAGGCCGAGCTGGAGCGCGATGAACTACTCCAGCTGACGCTCACGGGAGGATGACCCGGGAGTGTAGACCGAGTGCGGAGTGACAGCACCAGAGCCCGGGTAGGAGGAGGACTATGCCGGTGAAGGAAACGGAGGCGCCGACGGCTACGGATGGTGCTCCTGCGGCGCTAGTGTCTGCTGGACTAGCGGAGCTATCGGAGTGGTAGAGCTACTGGACGAGGCCGAGGCGTCAGGGCCGACAAAAGCTATGGCGGTAGAGGCGAGACGGCGCTCCCTCTGGCGGCGCATGGTGGCGATGACGTGCGCCTCGTCCGTCGGGAGAGGGCAAGTGTACCACCCGTGTCCGGGCTGGCCACAGTTGTGGCAGACCGAGCCACCACCGCTGGACCTAGCCGACGCTTGCTGCTGCTGTTGCTACTGACCTCGTCTTTCTTGTTCCGGCGCTTCTTCTTCCCTGACGACGATGAGATAGCTGCCGCGGGGGAAGCGACGGCCATGGAGACGACGGTAGGGGAGGTGAGAGCCTCCATGCACCGGAGTCGGGACTCCAAACGAGCTTCCTCAATCCGGAGGAAGAGCTCGTATGCCCAAGGCATGAGGGTGCCCTGGGCCGCCATGGTGGAGAGGACGTCCTGGGAGTAATTCACGAAGACGTTCGCGTACGCGTCGGTGGCACCACGCTTGATGGTGAGGAACGCGGCCAGAGGGGGTGGGGCAAAGGTGCCAAGGCGACGAAGGATGTCCACCGCCCGCTGCCAGTAGGCGGTGACCGTCTCCGTCTCCCCCATGTACAGGGAGTTGAACTCTCGTAGTAGACGGCTGGTCTCAGCCTCGCTGGACAAGCGATGGGGAAAAGTGAGGACGTGCCACGCTGATGCAAGGTCTAGGGTGGCACCAACGATGAAGTCGCCGAGGAAATGCTCTAGGGCCAGGCAGGAAGCCGGAGGGGCGACGGGGACGAGGGCACGTACGGCATGACCAGCGTCATACAACTGGTCGGTCTGGGTGGGAACATACGGGAGGGTGTAGTATGCCCATAGGCCCTCATCCTGCGCCCAAATCCGGAAGCTCAGCTCCCAACTCCGAAACTGCTCACCGGCCTGAAGTGGCGGGGGCAGCGTCTCAAAGTCCTTCTTCCTACGGCCGGCGACCAGAGGGGCTGAGGACGGAGGTCACCGTCTGCCGCTGGCGCCGAGTCTGCTGCTACGCCAGGTAATGCGTGGCGGCGGACACAGCGGGGCTAGCGTGTCCTTGAGGAATGAATGGTCGCAGCGCACTGGTGGCAGTCTGGGAGGCGAATGGCTACAGCGCTACAAGCTACTGCGTCAAGGCGGCGAGGTGTTGCTGAAGAGCAGCCAGGGGGTCAACGTTGCCGCCAACGATGCCAGAGGGCTGCTACTACTGCTGCTACTGTTGCTGCTGCTACTATTGCTATTGCTGCTGCTGCTGCTGCTGCTGCCGCTGCTACGGCAGCTGCTGTAGCTGCTACAGGAAAGGGGGACTTGGGTTCCCCCCACCAGAGGAGGACCCCTCCTCAGATGGACTGTTAGCCATAGTGGATTATGGTGCCTCTCTTCCCCTTTTCTGTCTCTTTTGTCAAATGCTGATTTCAGCAGTGATGTCAGTCGAGGATGGTTGACGTCAGCAGATGCTAGTGCAATGTGTGCAGAACTACTACTTTGCTTTTTTTAGTTGATGATGTTAGCAGTGACGTTGCCAGTGACATCAGCGGACGGCTACTGATGTCGGTTGCGTTTGATGTAGCCGCCGTTGCACGGCTGCAGCTCCTGTTGCTGCTACTGCTGTTGCTGCTGCTGCTCATACTGCTGTTGTTACTACTGCTACTGCTGCTATTGCTGCTCTTGATGCTACTGCTGCTACTGTTGCTGCTACGGCTGCTGGCAAGGTGGGGATCTTTTTTTCGCTCGTCATAGCGAGCTCGCTGCTCGCTGCTAGCGACAAGCTGTGAGCAGTGAGCTCGCTTCTCGTTGCTCCCTGCTCGCTGCTCGCTGCGAGCAGCGAGCTCACTACCAGCAGCTCGTAGCGAGCAGTGGGCTGTGGGCAACTACGGCTGTTGCTGCTGCTGGCTGCCGATGCACCCGCTCCTACTTTTGGTGCTATCGCCGGCCGCTGCTGCTGCGAGCTGTTACAAGCTACTGCAGCTGTCGGCTACTACTCGCTGCTGCTACTGCTGCGAGCTGCGAGCTGCGAGCTACTGGAAGTTGCTGCTGCTGCCGGCGCCTGCTGTGTGCAGCTACTGCTGGCTGCTGCTGCCACTGCTCGCTGTTGCTGCAAGCTGCTGTTGCTGCTGCGGGCTGCTGCTGTCAGTCAGACTTGGATGACGTCGTCGCGTGTGTCATAACCAGCAAGCGTGTGACGTGGCCTGCCGCTCACTTCCTCACGTCAAGTGTGGGGGTCAGTGCTGCCGGAAAAAATCCGGCAGCATTTTCCCTGGCCAAGTGGCCGTGGGAACAATTCTGACACCGCCACCAGGCGGGTCAATGCTGCCTCAAAAACTCCGGCAGCATTTCCCCTGCACTGGTGCGTATGGAGGTCCGCCAGCATTGTCAGGCACCTGTACGTCAGTCTTCTGCTGTTGTTTCTACGCTCTGGCTCTGATACCAACAAGGAAACGCTAGGCACCAAGTTGGGGCAGCAGCGTTGTTGATGCAGCGAGCGAGCTTCCACGATCTTTGCTTAAGTCTGCTGGCCCCTCAGTCTGCTGCTCTAAGAGACTAAGTCTGGAAGCTTTGGGTTTGTTACTCAGAAATGCACGCGCAAGTGTTAGCGCCAGAAAGCAGCTGGAAACTGAAAGTAACTTATAAGGAATGAAGAATGAGCAATGGGAGACCCCTCCAAGTTCTAGCTCCCCCCCGCTAGTGTAGAACTTGTTACTCAGCTAACCAACCAATCAGAAAATAGTCATAGACCTATTTTCTGACAGGCAGGGTTTTCTCGGTGAGCCCTGCCAGACACCCGACAGCCCAAAACCCGGGTGTCGTCCATTTTGCCTGAAAACTGGACCATACCATAATACCGACGCTGCAGACGCAGTCATGCAGTCATAATCAGGTAGAAAAGTAAGAGCAAAGAGATACGGTTCCCCGAACCCAGGCAGTGCCTACGACAGTCAGTGATGCCAGACAATGCCACACAGTAAGAGACATGGACCCTAGGCACAGCATGATGCTGCAGACGCAATGGCACAACCAGAGACAGCGCTGGGTGCATGTACATATCATCTGCAGTGGTAGTGACTGCCGGCGGCCCGACCGCCGAGGAGGCCTGCAGATGGAGCTGAGCGCGTCGCCGGAGGGAGGAGGCTCCAGCGAACTGTGAGTGGGCCTCAGCATGCGTTGGCTCCACCGAACGACATTCCAGCAGCTGTTGAAGTTCTTTTGCCACTCACATCTCTATGCCCTCTCTTCTCCTCCTCCATGCACACACATGTACAGATCGACATACGTGGCCTTACCTGGGAAGACGTCAAGGAAACCTACCATGGTTGGCGTCTCTGGCGACTTGACCTCAATACTCTACCCAGGCGTGTACTCTGGCACGTACATGGCCACAACTTGATTCGTCATCTCATGTGGAAAATTCTAGGGCCCGTACATTCTTACTGATGTGCTCTGCATCATGTTTTTCTTGCCTTGAGTGTTTTGGGGGAGCTGCATTTTCCGGTTGCTGATCCTTAGGGGGCCACCATGCCGGGTTCACCCGACCATTGGTGAGTAGCCGCCGTTTGGTTTTATGCCAAGCGGTCGGGCTCGACCCCCGGGTGGCGGTGTGTGCTCGCTCGGGTGTGATGCTCGCTGCGAGTACCCACTCGCCGGTTGCTAAGTCTCGCTCCCTCCACTTCACTCACTAACTTCCGTACTGTGTTTCTCCAACTGAGCTATGAAGGCAAGCTTTCCACATCTATGGCATCCCGTGTGCTTGCAGTGCATCACCTCTGTCTCACACACGTGAACTCTAGAAGCTGCCTGGTAACTATTGGTATCAGAGCTGGTGAGGATCTCTCTCCACCGCTCAATGATCCCGGTCCTTGTCTCGGCTTATCACACATCCACGACCATGTTTGCCCGGTCAATCCCACCTCAGCAGTGTCTCTTCACTGCGTGTTTCTTCGAAACTGAGGAGTAGCACCTCACAGTGCCACAGTGCTCACGTGAGCCTCTCTCAGCAGTCTCACATCATCGTCATCCACACGCACGGACGACGAACTGCGGATGGTCGTTTCCTCGCCAGCCACCCGGCTGGTTTCTGGCAGTCCTAACTCTAGGTCACTCTCGGCTTGCACTGCTCTCTCAGCTGTGTTCGGCACACGGCAGCTCTCTCGGCTGTCCTTCGCTCCCTTCTGATTGCACTGGGCTGCTCTAAGCCCGCAGCTACTCTCAGCTGCACCCAACCACTCTCGGGTGCTCGTGACCAGTTGTGCAGCTGCTCTCGGCTGCTCCCTGTCCTTCACCGCGTCTAGCTACTCTTGACTGCACCCCTCAGCTGTCCTCAGTCCTTCGCGGCTTCTCTCTCCTCTCGACTGCCCCCGGTCTCCCTAGGACTGATCTGCGTCCCGTAGCCCCTACCTACTGTGCTCAGAAGCAACTGCACATCCAGGCCTCCTTGCAGCCATTCGAAGCAGTCACGCTAGATTCCCCACCGTTTGACGGGCCTCCACACAAGGAACTTGACTCTCCTTGAACAGCTGCACGCAACACCGGCCGCGGGTGGGAGGACCCTCGTCTCTTCGACCCCCCCTCGCCTCCTGACAACGACACACACTTATGGTACCGCATGCTTGATCCTGTCTATTGGAGAGAGGAGCACAATAGGGTAGCAGCTGCACGAGAAGAGGAAATTAACTGACAAGTGTACACGGTCGACGACCTGCCTCCGTCACCGTCACGTCTCTCAACCATGCAACCACCTACAGCTCCACAGTCATCCAACACCGCCTCCAACACCACGTCAGCTCCCTCTTCTGCCCCAGCTACATCCGCTGAGCCAACGCCGGCGCCTTAAGTTCCTGGTGTAATTCCTCTTCTTCCAGTCCACACCGACTCCGTTGGCCTCGCGGGCGTCATTCTAGACGCCGCAGCAGGAGCCGTAGCAACCTTTGCTGCCACTGCTCTTGCATGCAGGGCTCCCACCCAAACTGCAGTGGGTCGTGCAACCAAAGCCTACGCACACACAGCAGCCTCTCTCACACTGCTTGCTGCTGCAGCTGCTAACATTGCCACACAGATCACTGGAGCTGCAGCTGCCATTGCCACTACTGCATCATCTGCTGCCGACTCCACTGCAGCTGCCGTCGGCTCCATTAGAGCCTCTACAGCATCTGTAGTTCTAACCCCTACTGCTGATCCGCGGGAGCTGACACCGCACGTTACTACAGGGGTCTTGGTTGCATCAGCATCAGCAGCAGTGGCTGGGGCTACCGTTACTTGACTCCTCTGCCTCACCATGGCAGTTGCAGGGTGGATCGCAGTTCTCTTCTCCTCAGCCGCAGCGGTGGTGGCCCCTCTCTTTTCCCTACTGCCCCGCCACCAGGTCGGTGAGCATCCTCTACACTCTGCACCCTCCATTGAACGTTCGCGCATTATATCCCTCTCTCTTCCTACTCACTCCTACCATGCCAGGACCGGAGGAAACAATAGAGGCTCTTCAAGCCGCCCTTAGTGAGGCACAGGCGGCACGACGCAAGGCCGAGGATGAACTGCACAGGAATCGTGAGGCACAGTATGAGTTAGCCGCCACAGTGGCAACCTTAGTGATAGAGCGTCTACGGACTGTACTTGCTCTTGCCGTTGTCCTTCCTGCTGATGACACGGCATCTGCTAACTCCTCCGCACCTCCCAGTGGTGATGTCCCCAATTCCTCTTCACCCTCCCTCTTGGCAGCTGCTTCAGCTCGGGCACTTCTACCCGCACGGCACAAGGACTTCAAGACTCCACCACCACAATTCATATCCAAACTCACTTTCACCTCCTGGGAAACGTGCTTCAGCCTGTATGTCCAAGGGGAACTGATCTGGGAGTACTACTCCCCACCTAAGGCACCGTTTGTTCCGCAACCGGTGGAGGCGGCTCTAACTGTCCGCGCCCTCATCAATGCTGGACCAGAGACCCTCCTTGATGACATTCGTACGTACAATGCAGACCCCATCCGAGGCACACTGGCCGACCCCGTTGGCACATACTCTCTCATTCGCCGTCACAAGACGGTCACTGGGCATGCAGTCCGAAATTCCCTTACCGTGCAGTTTAACACCTTGCAGATGCGGGCTGATGAGACTGCCGATGAGTACTGGGCTAGGAGCCTGTGCTTGATGCGCGACCTCGGCAAGGCCGCTCCTGGACCTCTGTCAGCCTGCCTGTCCATTATTGCTGGGATGATTCCTGAATGCTCGGATCTTTACTTGCACGTCTCTCAGGCAGAGGTTGAGCGCCTTGCCTCCACGCCACTCCCTGTAGACACACCCCCAGGGATTGGACCTCTCTATGACTTCATTGCCTCTCGTCTTATAGATTGGTGGAATAATCTACAAAACAAGCACATGCATCGTGCTGCGCTCGCTGCAGTGACCACCACCTCGTCCTCTTCTACAGCAAAAACTCCCCCCTCCGCAATCACCGCCACCCCCGCCATCGCTCACTCCACACAGACGGCTCGCTGTGGAGGTGGTGGCTCAAACCGTGGTGGTGATCGTGGTGGTGGCAAAGGGCGTGGGGGTGGCCGGGGTGGTAGGTTCTCCACCGGCTCCACCACCAGCACCAACGTGATCTGCTATAATTGCGGCACTACCGGGCACTCTGCGCCCAAGTGTACGGCACCACGCGATGATGCTCGTCTGGCATCCTCTATGCGTGCTCATTGGGCACGTACTGGGGTCACTCCCTCATCCGCAACTGCAGTAGTGACAACTGGCTCCCCTTCCTCTTCCTCTTCAGCCTCTGCTCTTGCCTCCACATCTGCCCCGCTTCAATCATCTCCTTCACCTCCCAGTCCTTGGGGCTGGATTCCGCCCCCAAACGGTCCTCCGCACTACGGGCCACTGACCTCCCACTATGCTGCACCTTCTTAGACGCGCGACGATGACCACCTGTCAGATCGCTCCTCAGACCGTTCCTCTAACCGCTCCTCCGACCGTCGTGACGAGGAGCGTGTCCTTGAACGCTGCCTCGCTGAACGTCTTCACCTTCGCTCTCTGGGAGGTGCAAGTGTGAGTGGCCAATGTCGTGTGTCTGTCTGTGCGTCTCACACCATCCTCTGGGGTGCGGCGTCTGGTCGAGTGCGAGGGGACCTGCCTGATTCTTGTGACTGGATTATGGACTGGCATATTCACACGTTCCCTACACATCTCGGTACAGCTTTGTCTCTTCGTGGCACTGTTGCCGTCTGTCTTGTTCTTCCTTCCACTCGTGCAGCCCCTGGCCTCTGGATTATTGATTCTGGGGCCACCCATCACATGACTTTGTGCCGCACCTCCTTCATCTCTCTCGGTCTTGTTGGCTCTGTTCGCTCTGTTTGCACTGGCTCCGGCCAACTTCTTCCTGTTCATGGTGTTGGTGTCGTTAAGTTTGTTGGTCCTGGTGGCATCGTCTATCTCCCCGACGTGCTCTACGTCCCTGACCTTGAGGTCAACTTGCTCTCTGTGACCACCCTTGATGATCAAGGTATGGACTTCTCGTCCAGATGCGGCCTTGCCTCGATCTCTCTCCGCTCATCTGGCCGTGTTGTGCTTCGTGGCATGCGTTGTGAACTCCTGTTTTGCGTGCCGCTGTCTCTCCTGTCGTCTTCCGCTGCCTCTGCTCTTGCTCATGTCACGCCCTCCTTGTCACCTGCCCATGTTGACCTCTTGCATCGTCGGTTTTCCACATTCACACCACTGCCATCCAGCGTCTCCTGCGCCTTTAGCTTGCTGTGGGCCTTGACCCGGCCACCTTTACCCCTCCTTTCTCCTCAAGTTGTCTGGACTGTGCTACTGGCAAGATGCACCGCTCTCCATTCTCCACCTCCGAGTCTAGCTCCTCTCACTCTCTCGACCTTGTTCATGCTGACGTGATGGATCCTCTTCCCCACGCCTTTCTTGGTGGTCTTGGTCGCTACGTTCTCTGTTTGAATGATGACTTCTCTCAATACCGTTGTGTCTTTGCTCTCCGTCACAAAAGTGAGGTCATTGTTGTGCTTGAAGTGTGGCTTCCCCAAGCCGAGCGTGCGTATCTTCGGTCCCTGCGTGTGTTTCGCAGTGACCGAGGTGGTGAGTTTCTTGGTCCCACCTCTCGCTTCCTTGAGTCTTGCGGTGTCCGAATTAAATGCACGGCTCCTTACACCCCCCAGCAAAATGGTGTGTCTGAGTGCTGGAATCGCACCCTTGCTGATGGTGTGTGCGCTCTCCTTTTTGCCTCCGGACAATCCCCCTTGTTCGCCTTTGAGGCAATGTCCTACATGACTTGGGTGTGGAACCAGGTTCCTCATGGCCCTCTGCCCCACACGGTCACTCCCTTCGAACGCTGGACGGGTCGGCGCGCAGACCTGCGCCTTGCCCGTGTTTGGGAGAGTCTTGCTCCTCTCTGGCTCCCGGCCGACCAACGGGATGGCAAACTGTCCCCCCGCGGTCGCCTGTGTATTTTCCTTGGGGTCTCCCCTTTCTCCAAAGCCTGGCGCTTCTCGGATCCCTCGCGCAATCGTGTCATTGAGTCACGTGATGCTCTGTTCTTCGAGCACTTGTTCGAACGTGACGCACCTCGTGTCGCCGGGTCCCTCTCTCCGCCCTGTCGGGGTGGGGGTGGTATGTCTTCCCCATCTGGGATCTCTTCTCCCCCCTCTGTTCGTCCATCATTTTCCTCTCTGCTCGGCTCTGAGCCTTCGGCTCCCCAGTTGGGGCCTCCCTCGTCCTCTGTCTCTCCACACTCTGGCTCTTCTATACCTTCCTCCACTACACCAGTCTCGCCGCCAGCGTCTCCTCCGTCGTCTGTTCCCTCTGCCTGCTCTCCATATCCTGCTGTTGCCCCACACACAACCTCTCTTGCCAGTGTCATGCAGGAGTGGGTTGCTCCGGAGAGGGAGTAGGAGAGGCGGGGTGTGCAGTGACAGCAGGAGAGGCTGGATGCACGACAGGCTGGATACACACATGGAGGTCGCCTTCGCGCCCTCCCCTCCCAGTCTCACCCTGTTGTCTTTGGTGACCCTGGTCTTCGTGCCCTTGGTCTTGTGACCTCTGGCTTGTCAGCCGCTGTCTCCGTCGTTAACCCCAGCACTCCCCTTGGCTACTCTCTTGTTGAACAAGAATTTCACGCCGCCCTCTCCTCGTCGGTCGTTGGGTATGTTGCTTCGTGCTTCGCTACTGCCGGTCTCTCTCTTCTTCCACCTGAACCCTTGACTGTGCAGGCAGCGCGTGCAGCCACTGAATCCCCTCTATGGGAGCAGGCCATGAAGACTGAGCTTGATGCACTATCAGAGCACAGTGCATACGAGCTCGTGGATCTGCCCCCAGGGCACAAAGCTGTCGCGGCCAAGTGGGTGTATCGTTGCAAACTCAATCGAGACAACACTGTAGAACGGTACAAAGCGCGCCTCATGTCGAAAGGGTTCTCACAGATTTTTGGCGTGGACTTTGACGAGACGTTCGCACCAGTTAGCCGCTACACCACTGCCAGGGCGTTGCTCAGCCTAGTCGCTCAGCATGATTGGGAGCTGGAGCAGATGGATGTCGATAACGCCGTCTTGCATGGCAAGTTGGATGAGGAGATTTACATGGTGCAACCGCCCGGTTTCTCGGATGGGACAAACCGTGTGTGGCGGCTGCGCAAGGCCCTCTACGGGCTCAAGCAGTCCCCACGCTGCAGGAATCAAGAGATCACAGCAACCCTGGAGAAAGGAGGCTTTAGGAGGAGCCCTGTGGACCCTGCTCTGTTTCTTAGTCCCCCCTCCAAGCCGTTGGTTGCCATTTTGGTACATGTTCATGATCTCCTCATTGCATCTCCCGACACGTCCGCGGTCTCTGCTACTAAATCCCTTCTACAGGCAGCCTACACGATGAAAGATTTGGGTCCGGCCCCTGTATTCTTGGACATGGAGCTCGAGCGAAACCGCGCACGTCGCACTCTGCACGTGCACCAGGCTGCGTACGACCACAGTATGGGGGATCGCTTCAGTCCACTTCTCACTACCATTCCCACCGCTTCGACACCCATGACTCCCGCAGGACAGTCACTACTAAAACCCTCAGACCTCTCGAAGCTGGGGGGACAGTGGATGTGACTGACTACCTTCGAGTCATTGGCTCATTGATGTACCTCGCCACCACCACACGTGTTGATGTGGCATTTGTCATCAACTTCATGTCACAGTTCTCTCAATGTCCACGTGAGCGGCATCTGGAGGCCGCTCTGTGGGTCGTCCGCTATGCACTCTCCACTCCACGTGTCGGTCTCTACTTTTGTGCACAACCCTCTCTTGTGGTTGATGGCTTCACTGACAGTGACTGGGCTCACGATTCTGATGCACGCAGCCGAACAGGATACATCTTCATGGTTGGTGGAACTGCTGTCTCGTGGAAAATTGGCAAACAAGGGTGTGTTGACCCCAGCACGGCTGAGGCTGAGTATGTTGCTCTTGGCGCAAGCGAGTGTGAGGCTGTCAGGCTGTGTCGTCTCCTGTAGCAATTGCATGTCCCCATCCGTTGCATCACTCTGCGTTGTGACAATCAAAGCACCAAGTCCATTGCCGAGAATAGTGGCATGCATCACTCCCGCACCAAGCACATCAATGTGGAGCATCATTTCGTACATGAGTGCGTTGCTGTTGGCGTTGTCCAGGTTGCATGGGTGGACACCGGTTCCCAGAGAGCGGATTTCCTCACCAAAGCACTCAGTCGCAATGTTTTCAAAAGTGATGTTCATGCAGTTGGTCTCATCTGTCCTCACGACCCAGGTTGAATGATTCTGTGTGTCCTCTCTGCTTATCTCATCCTCTTGAGGCCTCATGGGTGTGGGGTGGTTGACTACGGGTCATGGGAGGGTGTTGAAGTTTGTTGGCCACTCACATCTCCATGCCCTCTCGTCTCCTCCTCCATGCACACACATGTATAGATTGACTGACGTGGCCTTACATGGAAAGACGTCAAGTAAACCTACCATGGCTGGCGTCTCTGGTGACTTGACCCAGATACTCAACCTAGGCGTGCACTCTGGCACGTACATGGCCACAACTTGATTTGTCATCTCATGTGGAAAATGCTAGGGCGCCCTAGCATTTTCCACATGAGATGACGAATCAAGTTGTGGCCATGTACGTACTAACGTGCTCTGCATCATGTTTTGCTTGCCTTGAGTGTTTTGGGGGAGCTGCATTTTCCGGGTGCTGATCCTTAGGGGGCCACCATGCCGGGTTTACCCGACCATTGGTGAGTAGCCGCCGTTTGGTTTTATGCCAAGCGGTCGGGCTCGACCCCCGGGTGGCGGTGTGTGCTCGCTCAGGTGTGATCCTCGCTGCGAGTGCACGCTCACCAGTTGCCAAGTCTCGCTCTCTCCACTTCACTCACTAATTTCCGTACTCTGTTTCTCCAACTGAGCTATGAAGCCAAGCTTTCCACATCTACGGCGTCCCGTGTGCTTGCAGTGCATCACCTCTGTCTCACACACGTGTACCCTAGGAAGATGCCTGGTAACTATGAGTATCGCCGTCAGTCATCTGCACGCCGATGTACATAAGACGGGAGGACACAACGGAGTACAATGAGAGATGCACGAAAACCAGACAGCACTGTCGATCACTAGAAGGCTCGGCTCACTGCCAAGGGATTCTCCCAGATTCCTAGCATTGACTTTGATGAGACGTTTGCTCTAGTTGGCTCATACACCACCGCCAGAACCCTTCTTAGCTTTATGGCCCAGCATAACTGGGATTTGGAACAAATGGATGTCAAGAACGTCTTTTTTTTATGGGAGACTTAAAGAGGAAGTTTACATCGTCCAACCCCCTGGCTTCAGAGATGGAAGCAACCGAGTGTGGCGCCTGCGCAAGGCTCTGTATGGACTCAAATAGTCCCCCCGCTGTCGGAACCAGGAAATTCCATCCACGCTGGAGAAGAGCGGATTTCGTAGGAGCATTGTTGATCCTGACTTGTTTTTTGGTGCTCCCTCTACTCCCCTTGTGGCCATCCTCGTGTATGTTAGTGACCTACTGATTGCTGCCCCCATCACTGTTGTTGTCCTATTTGTAAAGACTTTGTTGCAGTTGGCATACATATGAAGGATCTTGGCCCTGCTCGTGTCTTCTAAGTATGCAACTGGAGTGCGATCGCTCGCGGCGCTTACTACATGTTCACCAGACTGCGCATGTCCCCATCGTGGGGGAGCACTTTGCACCTCTGTTGTCATCAGTTCCTTTGCCCTCCACCCCTTCAACCTAGCGGGCCAGACACAGCTGAAGTCACTAGACGTGTCTAAGCTGGGAGAGACGGTGGATGTGACTGACTACCTGAGAGTTATTGGCTCCTCGATGTACCTTGCCACCACCACTCGTACTGATGTTGTATTCGCCGTAAATGTTCTCTCCTGACTAACCCTACATACGACCATCTTGAGGCTGCACTCCGAGTGGCACGTTGCACGCTGTTTACATTGGGTACAGGGCTACACTTTGGAACACAATTTCTAATCATCACGACTATGACATCATGAGAGATCTACTAGTACTGTCGTCCTTGGGCTATTCGTGAACTCCAGGGATATCGCCATTGCTTTCCACAAATCAGGGCACGCCATGTGCTGGGCCCAATTTCCTCAGCTCAACACTTCATCACTCTAAACTTATCAAATCAAACTTAATTTCTTTTTTGAGCTGATGAAGCCATCGGAAGTGTGGTCTAAGGTTTCCTAGCAACAAAGTAATGATTCCCTGTGAAAAAACATTTGTTCTGGTCTGACATGCTGATTGTAAGCGCTGAAGGGATGGGGAGGGCGAGGGTTTGGGAAGATTGCACAGGCTCAGTGTTCCACCTTGGACCTTCTTACCCTGTGGCTGGATGTCATGTTCTCCCAACTTATGGTCAACGTGGACCTCTTGTCAATGTGGACTTTGAACCTACCCATCAAACGTGTGCAGCGTGCCTCAACACAGGGATTCTACCGGAGAGACGCATTAAATAAGCAGCCACCCCCCCCCCCCCCCCCCCCCCCCCCCCC